>JAKOGQ010000580.1:7500-14585 GCA_022457205.1 Saccharum spontaneum
AGCACCCGGTCTTCAGGCGTCGCGACCTCCCGGATCGAAGGCGGCAGAGCTAATTGAATAGGATTACTGCCAACTCTCCGAGAAACCGCGGCATCGGCCCACAACCGGCCTCGGAGCGACAGCGCTAAAGGCATGTCTGGCTCACCGAGGCCCTGTTAATGTTCCTTGCGGATCTGGGACGAAGGTCAGGTAGGACGCGGCGGCGGCGGCTCCTCAGCCAACCCATAGCGGCCCCCCCTGCGGCTGAACAATCACCTTGCCGCGTAAGGTCGCCTCGCAAGACGACCTTACGCGGGAAGGAGAAAGCCAGCCTCCCCGGCGGTGCCGCTGTCTGTCGACCTCCGCCCTGACGCTCCCAGTGTAACCCCCTCCGCGCCTGAATAAGCACCTTTGGGGGGGATTCGAACTGAATCGGGATCCCCCCTAAAGGGCCAGACAAACTTCGGGGGTTAGCGGGAGCGCAGGGCGGCATCGACTAGGCGGTCGCTGGGGAGGGGGGACCGGATTGACTGAGGCCGGCGAGGTGCTCCCATCAATTCGAACTGAATCGGGATCGATGGGTCCTTCGCCGAACCGCGCCGTCCGGCCCAACACAAGCCCCTAGAGGTGGGCTCCGAATTGGGTTTTAATCAATTCGGAGTTCTCTAGAGGCTTGCGCCTTTCCTTCTTACATACCCTCCGAACTGCTCTGCGGCCGATCCGCGCGTGCAGCGGTTCGCGCGCGGGGAAGCCCTGCCTGACAGCCGGATTTGTATGGGGGAAGCCAAAAAGTCGCCAACGGCCCACCAAAGCTGACGACGGAACTGGTCGGCACGGCAGGGACTTAGCGAAATTTCGACCTCGCCTCCCACCTCACCTCCCCGGTGCACCTCGCTGCCGCCGCCTGGGCCCCTCACCCCCACCTCGCCGCCGCCACCTATACACACCTCGCCGCCGCCCCCATAGCACCTCTAGGACCCTAGGATAATGCTCCCGCCGCCCCCTCATCGATCCGACCCCCCTGGCCGCCGCCATCGCCCCTCGCGAATTGAAGCTCCAAAATCCAAAGTCCAAAGGTCAAAATGGGTGCTGACCAACTTTGACTTACCAACCAAACACCTGACCGACCCCGACCCTACTACCCGCCGCACCCTAATGGGTCGCGAGGGACCCCCCTCTCGCCGCCGCCGCACCCTCCGCGCACCCCACCTCGCTGCCACCACCCAACGCCCAGCCCAGCGCCCGACCCAACGCCCGACCCAACGCCCAATATCCAGATCCGGCACCCAACGCCCAATTTCCACGACCCAACGCCCAAAAAAAAATTTTCCGCCGCTCCGCGGCGATTTCGCACCACCCTGTACGCTGTTCCTATATCAGTGCTGCCGGCGGGATTTTGGAGTGTGTGGTGGGGGGGTGCCGGGGGGCCGGGGGCCACAGGCCCCCGGCGAGGGGGGAGGGGAGGGGAAGGGAAGGGAGAAGGAGGAGAGGAGAGGAGGGAGGGAAAGGGGGAAGGAGGAGAGAGGGAGGGGGAAAGAAGAATCGAAAAACCGGGCGGCCCCGGGGGCGACCCTGCCGCGACCCAACGCCCAACGCCCACCCAACGCCCAACAGGACCCAACGCCCAAAATTGAACCGCGCCGTACGGAGACCACAGCACCGCAGCGCGCTCTAGACGCCGTTACGAGGCTGCACGCAGAGTTTTGTGGTCGTCGGACCACTGCTCGCCGCCCTGGACCACCCAACACCCAAGGGACCCAACGCCTAACGCCTAAGCACCACCCAACGCCCAACGCCCAGGAAGAAAGGTCCCCCGATGGCAACCAGCTCTTGCCAATAGACTCGGAGGCCCCTGAAGAGGCCGTACTGCAAGTT
The DNA here is from genome assembly GCA_022457205.1 of Saccharum spontaneum. NCBI lineage: Eukaryota > Viridiplantae > Streptophyta > Magnoliopsida > Poales > Poaceae > Saccharum > Saccharum spontaneum. Next base: position 9,355 of record JAKOGQ010000580.1, read on the forward strand.
CGGGGCGCTCCGGAGCCGAGGCCGCCGCCCTGGGCACCCGGCACCCAATTGGACCCAACGCCTATAGCACCCAACGCCCAAGGACCAAAGTGCCCAGATGCCGACGGCCTTCCTGCCGCGCCGTGCCCCAGTCTCAAATAGGCCGCACGAGAGATCTGGGGCCGATCGGACGCAGCCTCGCCGCCCTGTGCCACCCGACGCCCTAGGTACGGATGGCATCCAACGCCCAAAACCCAAGCCTTGCCGATCCAGCCCGCCGCTCGGGAACAGCGTCTCAAGCCTCCCCAGAGGCCGCACGCGGTCTGGGAGGGCGTCTATCTAGGTATTATAGCTAAGAAGGCTTAGATACTAAAACTTCGCAGCAAATAGCAGCCCTAAAGGTCCTATAGTAGGAGAGCAAACTATCTTGACCTAATGGGTCAGGATAAATAGCACGACCTCTAGAGTCTCCTACTTGTAGTACTAAAGGTAGGCAGTAGGATCAGATGAAAAGAAAAGATAAACAAGTGTTTTTAGTGACCCGTATTGTCATTATTGCCCTAAGGCTCCTATATATCGCAAGCATCAGACTGTCGCTGCTCTTAGTGTCTAATGTCGGTCCTAAATGGTATCTATCTATAATAGAAACACTCCCTAGAATACCCTTCCGAAAGACTCCGAACTCCGTCCTATTTTACTATAATGTCGTACCCTACGACAGAATAAGATAGTATAATGATTCGACTATTTATTCCTATAACTATATATTATCTTCTTTTATAATAAGATGTCTTTTATAAGTGTTTTACTAGCCTAGTTTACATTATTTTTATAAAGTTTCGAATCTATTTCAATGTTTCCTAGATTCTATCTTATGCCTATTTATACTTCACGGCCTTATAGTGTTACGGGGTGACATGGAATTGGTGTTTTTGACAGTTTTATATACTCTAGCGATGAAGGCGGGTCTTGAAAGGTGAAGCCTTAGCTTGGCTAGTAGTGTATAGATCGAGCTACACCTCCTAGGCCTCGAGAGAATAACCACTAGACAGATAGCGACCTCCTTGTTTTTCAGACACGACGGATTGTTCTTTTTATGTACTTTGCTACGTTCAGATATATAGGAGCCTAGGGGATATTCCCTACAGACAGGCAAAAATGACATAAGGTTACTAAAACTTCCCTAACTACCTTTCATCCCGACTATGCTACCTGATTAACTACCTCCGTACGTATGAGATTCTGATGTTCTTTACTGAGTGTGGTTTCCACCACCCATACTACTGATAGACCCAGTCCTATGTGAGGTTCTTAGGCTCGAACCGTTATAATAGTATATTAGTGAAAGGTATAGGTACTCGGATAAGGTGGTATACCCTACTGTTAATCCGTAGGCGATACGACATCGCCGCAATGCTAACCACTGCTAGTTAATACAACAAACCCATACCGTTCTTCTAATACTCCTAGCTGCCGCGTCATCTCCTGAAATTCCCCTTCTTAGTACTCGGGAGCTCCCGCGCCTCTAGGTCGATACGCTGTCGTTCTAATAGCGACACGACCCCCTTACACCTATATAGATCTAAGTAATATAGATTAATAAATACGAGACAGAAGAAGCGAGTAGAAGTGTAGCAAGCTTATATTTCTTTTCTATGTAGATTGGACTTCTTTACGTTCCTATATACTATCTGAACTCAGCAAATAGTATTATATAGTGACATGGAGTTAGTGTTTTTAACTGTTTTTCTTATGTACTTTAGCGATGAAGGCAAGTCTTGAAAGGTGAGGCCTTGGCTTGGCGATTGGTGTAAGGTTCAGTCTACACCTCCTAGGTCTCGCAACTTAATAACCACTGTATAGACAGCGATCTTTTTGTTTTTCAGACACACCACGGATGGTTTATGTATTTTGATGCGTTCAGATAAACAAGAGCCTAGGGAATTTTCCCTACCGATAGGCAACAATGACATGAGGTCACCAAACTTCCCTGACTACGTTTCATCCCGACTACGATTTCTGATTGACTAATCTCGTACATACGAGATCTTGATGTTCTTTACTGAGTGTGGTTTCCACCACCTATACTACTAACAGACCCAGTCCTATGTGAGGTTCTCAGGCTTGAACCGTCACAATAGGTGAGTTATTATTTCCTAAAAAGTACTGCTTCACAAAATACACTCTCAAAAGGACTTCGAAACTCCTGTCCAACTTACTCGCAAGTCGTACTATACAGTAACACATTTATCACTGCACTGTGAGAGCAGCGCAAAAGTAGATAGCTCAAGTGATATTCAACAAGTTCGATGCTGGAAAAAAGTAGCTTGCTATCTAAATACGCTGTGGAAAAGGGAGGCTGCCAAGGCTGTGCGTAGCGCAGGCGTTGCCTGTGCTTCTCCCTTGAACTTGCCTTCAACAACATAACGACTGCAATCAGTCAAGATTCCTAGCTACTGCAGACTACACGTACAAAAACAATACACCCAAAACACCTCAAGGTCACATCTTCAAGTGGCGACACCCGGTGAGACTACGGGATACCTGCTGGCAAAGTTGGCCGAAGCCTTAGGACCCTGATGCCCCACAGTGGAGAACGCCGTGACAGCGATCGCGAAGCATTCATGCAGGCAACATTTGGCCGTCTACTTCGATGTCGTCCTTGGACGATTGGCTCAAGAGGTAAGAGCAGTAGCGCACTTGTTTGCTGCGAGCATGACGCAATATCTCTCTTGCAGGCTCAATCATGGAAGTCGATCAACCACTCTTCCTGCGAGTGTTCGCCCTCCCCTGTTGCAGACGTACCAAGTGACGGCCTAGAAGCGGCGTGCTTCTTGTGGGTTTCCGCTGTCTTCTCAACGACCGCGCCTTCGGGATACGGAGCGATGCCACTCGGACGAGACTGAAGAGCTGCGGTGATTTCGGCAATGCTCCAGTGGGCAAGCATGCATCTGCCGCTTTCGCGCGGGTTCAAGTCGTGATCGGGCTTGCCACACTTGAAGCAAGCACTGATGGCGGAGTAGTAGGCGCACAAGACGCCATCAAGCGGTCGAAGGTTGCGGTACCCAAGAGGAAGGTTGTGCCAGGTACGATTGGTCAGAGAAGGCGATGAGTGACCCAGCATCGGGCCGCTTCACATGGTGTTGTCGCCGCTGGAGTTTTCGGATCGAGGCGCCGCATGCTTGTTTACATTTTCAGCGAGGGCGGCCGCGGATTGAGCAGTCCTCTCGGAGCTCTTGAGAAGTTTGTCGACCTCGAAACATTTCGCGACAAACTGACCCAAAGTTTTTTGCTCTCGTCCGTGGGGTTTGGCCTGGCTCAAGGTATCTCCGAAGCGCTGACTAAAGCGCTTTTGCAGGTGGGCGATCCTCAGATAGTCATGATCAATCCTGAAGTGACTCGAATGATGACTGTATTTTTTCCAAAACGCCTTGAAAGACTCTTCTTCGCCCTGCTGCAGCGCAGAAAGTACGGCATATCCACTGACTCTGTCGATGGCATAGCCGTAGAATGTTCCCATGAACTTAAACAGCTCATTGATGGAGCGGAAAGGCTGAGGAGTCCTACAAGATGGGCCAGGCACATGAGGAGCAACCAACGTATCTCCGTGATCGACAAGGAAGTTGAGGATCCACTCGAGTCCGCTCTCCTCATCGCGGAAGGATGTTCGAGCCAGCTTCCTAGAAAGCTGGAAACCCCAGCTCAAGAATGTCTCGCGTGTGCCAGTAAAGACCGGAGGGTTTGGGACTTGAGGATCGGAGCTCACGATTTCGATCTGAAGTGGATCGATGGAATAGTCAAATCCGGCGAAACCAGAAGCTAACGGGTTGTCGGGCGAGGAATAGAACTCGCGCATGCTAGCGAGGTAGGCTTCGTCCGGAACAAGTACAAAGATCTCCCCATTCACTGGGCTCGGATTGACGACAGGCTGATGCTTTGGCGAGAGATGCTCCTTCTCTAGTAGACCGTGCCGATCTCTAAGCGCGTTTTTAACTTCCGTCAAGTTCCAATGGCCAAGCGGACACATAGCATGGTTGTGAATGTTGTGATCAGGCAGACCACACTTACAACAAGCACCATCCCTGCGTAAATCGCGCATCACCTTCTTTGTGCGCAGAGGGAGATCACGGAACTGCTCTGGCAAGTCGTGCCAGGTGCGGCTGGAGGCGGACATTGACGAGTCAGCTGCCGCGACGTTCGGTGGAACAGGCGACTGCTGCCAGTCCTCGTCAACGATATCTTCTTCCAGCTGTTCATCCCTTGCGTCCGGATTGTGGGACCGCTCGAGCACATGCCAGTTCTCAAAGCTGATGGCGCCGGATCCGAGTTTTTCCTGAGGCTTCTCTGTTGCATTCTCCTCTGGGTTCAAAGTAGTCGCAGGTCCGCTTGAGACTTCCACTACACCGAATACGGCTTTCGGGAGTTGGGTTGGGAGAGAATGTTGTTTCGGCAGATCATTGGCTTCAGTGGCGGCCATCAGGGCATCCACCAATATCTTGTTGTGGTGGCAGACGTCAACGAACAGTTCCTGAAGACCTTGAAAGGCGCGATCCTTCTGTGCGACACCTTGGCAGAGCTGCTGGATAAGTGATGCGGTGCCATCGGTCTTCTCAACGTCCGCGATGCGATTACTTAGATGAGTCCCGGCCCTGACATCGCTATATTCCGTTGCGATTTCGCCGATTTCATTCGTAGCAAGTATCTGGTCGAGGGCGTTGCTGGTAGCGTCGAGCGAATGGCCATACAGGGCGCGAAGGCCATCGAGGATGTCGCAGTACCCATGCTCAAGCTCCGGAGTATGCTTCAGCACAGCATCCTTTGGGAACAGGAAGCCGAACCTTCCCTTGAACTCTTGAACGAGTCCTTTTCCCTGTTCAGGGAAAAAAGAAATTGGAATTCCATGGCGCGCCTTCTTACGCTCGGCGCCGACGGACAGATCTGAGGAGCTGAAGATACGATCGTGGTCGTAAGTTGATGGCAGTGGCTTTTTATGGGCTTGTTTTGCCTTTTGCGCGCTGATTGCTTTTTTCTTTCGCGCCATTGGGTCGCAGTGCGGAAGCGGTGGGTTTGGCGGTGGGTTTGGCGGTTCGAGGATTGACAAAGTGCAAGGCTGCAGGATCGCGGAAAAAGATGTGGTAGAGCTCAGGATTTTGATCTGTCTGTGTTGAAGATGTGAAGCGTTTGTCGGTGGGGTCATGTTTGGGTGACTCACGTGCCAACATGGAGTGAAAGCAAGTCAATGGTAGCCCCAC
>JAKOGQ010000581.1:0-13403 GCA_022457205.1 Saccharum spontaneum
TAGCAATCTCCAAGGATGGTCACGACTTTTTCGCACACAAGATAGAAAATGCTTGCTTGTCTTGTTCAGACCGCAGGGAGTTAAAAAGTTAAAAAGGCTCATTACTTTTCTCTCTTCCCGATACATGCAACCGTTGTTCCATCCTTAGCCCATCAGAACCCCATGACCCATTGCTTTTTGGTTTCTTCCCCGGTAGTGCCTTTTGTACCCAAGAGCCCGATGACGAAATAAGACCCCGTCAGGCCTTTTCATAGTAATACAAGAATGGAATGCTTCGCTGTACTGTGTACTGTTGAATGTGCGAGAGAAGGGAGAAGTGGCAAGGGCATTCAAGCCAATGCCACAAATGCCCGTTTGAGAGCGAGAGCCCATACGCGGGCACTCGCATTTCGTCAGCGAATTTGTTGTGACGCTGAGAGCACTTTATAGCGCCATGGACTTCTGCTGAAAGTGCTCAACCTTGATGAGCATCATTCTGAGACTTCTCTGTCTTCGACTCAAATCCCTCTTCGCAAAAGTCCAAGTCCTCAATCAAAACTCCCCGGCGGCTTCAACTCCTCGGTCGGAGATTTCGCCTGCGACTCCATGGCTCGCACGCGGGCGAGGACAGACGACGTCCTGCGCTCGGTAGGTTGTGGGGAAGGAGCTTGGAGAGTTGAGGGCGCTGGTGCTGGTGCTGGTGTTGGCTCGGAGGGTGGCTGTGGTGATGCGACTTCCGATTCGGCTTCAGGGGTGGGGGTCTCTGTAGTGGGTTCCTCTGTCGGGACTTCTGCGACCGATTCTCTCGCTGTCTCTGCTTGGGCTTCGGGCATAGATGTCTCTTTCGTGGGAACTTCTGTGACGGATTTCACCGCCGTCTCTGCATGAACCTCGGGCACAGAGGTGGTGTTTTCCGCCGGGACTTCTGCCACCGTTTCCACAGTCGTCTCTTCACGGGCCTCGGGGACAATGTCTTCCTTCGTGGGGACGTGGTCATCCTCTTCCGTCGTTGCCAGGACAGGCTCTTGCTTGGGCGTCACTTCTTCCGCGGTGTCATCCAATTCATCGGGCGTCTCGAAGTTTCCTTCCGGGCTAATGTCGATTAGCGCATCCTGTGCGATTGCCACGTTCTGGTCAGGCACGACGACAGCAGCGTCGGCTGGAGTCTCGACACTCGTCTCGGCCGCAGCCTGCGACGGTACTGCGGTCGCGCTTGAGGCATCCTCCACGACCTCAGTTGTAGGTTTCGACTCCTCTTCCGTCTCCATCTCATGGACGATGACAGTAGACTCGTCGCCAACAGCGTCGTCCACAGGCTCACCAACACTCAAACGAGCAGCATCCCCAACCCCAGACTCCGCCCCACCAATCTCCGCCGGCTCAGCGGTCACAACCGTCTCCTCTTCCCGCTGCGGAGCAGGCTCCTCCCTCAAAGCGCCACCAAGACTCATAGACTGCCTGTGGCTCTTAAAAACGCCCAGCAGCTTCTCATCCGGCTGGGGCTTCTCCGCCTGCGCCTGCACCTCGCCCCGCGGAAGAACCTCTTCTTCTCCCTCCCCTTCTCGCCGCTCAACCCCAGCCTGCGCTGCCTGAACAGCCAGCGAAGCCCTGCGGGCGGGACTCTGCTGCTCGGGGATACTCTCCAAACTCTGCCTGGCGCTCTTCAAATTCGCGGTGGAAGGCGTGCCTTGCTTGACGAGGCTGGGAACGACGCCACCGCCCTGCCGGGCCCAGAACATGCGCTCCCGCAATCGCACAGCCTCCTCCCACGCGCTCTTCTGCTCGTCCTCAGTCTCAGCTCGCCAGTGCCCGTCCGCGAACCATGCGCAAGAAACCAACAAAATCCCCCGCCGCCCGCGTCCGGCCCAGACAGTAGTCGCACAGCGGGTAGCGCTGGGCGCTGTCCTCCTCGGACGTCCTGAAGCGGTGTTTGCGGGTGTAAGGTTCGTTTTTGCGGCTCTCGCCGCAGAGGGCGCAGGCGAAGATGGGGCCGTAGAATTTGGCTTGCGGCATGAAGGGCTCGACGACCATGGAGCCGAGCAGGAGGGAGGAGAGGACGGTTCGGCGGGAGAGGAAGCTGAGGCCGGGCGCGAGGTCGAGGCGGAGGGTGGGCTCGATGTCTTCTACGAGAGAGCGCTTGTAGAATTTGCTGTCCTTGAGTGGTGGCGCGGTGCTGCCGAAAGTGGCGGATTGTGGGCTTGGGCTGGAGGAGAAGGAGAAGGCGCCTGGTAGTGAGGGTGATGTGCTCGGTGCAAGGTTGACTTGACTGCTACCGGAGCTCAGTGCACCAGAATTGTTACCCGCACCACTGCCTGCTCGTGAGTGGCTAGCAGCCTTCCGTGCAGTCTGCAAAAGATCCTGAAAGTCGACATATGAAGGGATATCGTTCCGCAAGACCGGAGTGAGCAATTGCGAGAAGTATAGAGGGTGTTCCGGCGGAATGTCCGCGATCTGCGCAGCATTCGGTGAAAGCTGCATGGCGTCGAACATAGCAGCGTGAGATCCAACAGGCGTAGAAGGGATGCTGTCTCTCCCTGCAGTTTCGTTGTCGCCACGCTCCGACATCCGGCCCATCGTCAGCTTGAGATCCTGCAGTTGCTCCTGCTGAGACGCGAGCAACGCTTCTGTGTCACTGATCTGCCCTTTCAGCTGTGAGTTCCGCTTCTCCACGGCCTCTGTGTCCTTCCGCGCAGCTGCCACCATAGTATTAGCCTCTTCGAACAGCGCCGTTGTGAGGTTCTCCAACTCGGCATCTGTCTGCTTTCTCGCCCTCTCCGCCTCTTCCCTAGCAGCGCGCTCTTTCGCCAACTCCGCTCTCAGCTGGCTCACAGTCTTATCCACGAGACTCTTCCTAACCAACAGTCCATTGGCAATCATATCGTCCAGCGACTTCTTCTCCGCCCTGAGTCGCACATTCTCGCGATTCGCCGCCTCGAGCTCATGCCTCGTGTGTTGCAAAGAATCGTCCAGGTTCGTTTGGTAGTTGATAGCGTTGATCAATTTCGTGCTGAGCAAAGAGACTTCCTGGCTCAGATCGGGCTGGTAGCCGGAAGCGCCGTCAGCGTGGGGGAATCTGGGCCCGGGAGAAGGCGTCCGGGTGTCCATGGTGTGCTCGTCGCGCTGGGGGACTTCCATGTTCGAATGCGGCATGGCGACCGCGGCCATTTTCTCCTTGAGAGTGGTCGTGGAAGCAGACTTGACGAGCGTCGTCGGCGGTGGGTCGCACGACTCGGTCGCTGGCGTGGTGGTGGTGTGGGAGAGCGAACGCGAGGAGACAGACGGACGGGTTAGGCGGCCATTGCCCCAGGCGGCGGGGGCAAACAGGAAGCTGTAGAGGGGGGAGTTTAGCGGGTTGGGCGCCTGGGTATGGATTGTGGCGGGAAGGAATTGGATAATCAGCAGCTACTTACTCGGCCAGTTTGGATCAAAGTCGCCTACCGAACACAGTAAAAGGCCGTTGGCCTAGAGAGGTCGGGATCCGCGCACGGTTCGGGCGGCGGAAGTGAGGAAAGCCGTTAGTTGTCTGGAATAGATCTGACTCGTGGTTGGCAGCGTCCTTGCTTTGACGGCTGTCAATTGGCGGTAGAGGATAGATGGTGTTACCGCGCGCAAAGGGGCGAGGTTCCGTGAAGTGGAGGGTGATGGGGGGGAAAGTGCAGAAGGTGATGTCAAGCACAGGCACAGGGACGGGACATCGAACGAGGCGAAGTTCTCCTGCTTGCTTGCTCCAAGTCGTCGGCTGCTGGCGCCAAGGGGTCGGGCTCTTGGGCGCGTGGTTTGCCCTGTCGAACGCCTCCGCCGTCATCTGATCGAAAGCTTGTTGTCTTCAGCACATCCGCGTCCCATCCGTGCTCTGAGGACGTGCCACTATTACCTGCTCGCCTACCGTCCACGAATCCACCGAAACATCTTCGTTGGCGATGGCAACGGTGACTCTGCGACGTACCGAAGATTGTGACGTTCGGATCTCAATGTCAGCAGATCAGTCATTTTCCACGTAATTGTCACCTATCAAAAGATGATACATCTCTCAAACAAGATCAAGCAATGCTGTTGTTGTTTTGGTTTAGGTGTGAGATGAGCCCATGAAATAATGTACAATCCGTTCCAAGTCGCGCGAGACCGCAGAAATCTGCGGCTGCACTCATAAATGCCAAAGACAGTAAACAACAAGAAGACGCGTGTATACCTCATAAATCCAATCAAAAACAAGACCATCTAGAAATGCATATCGTGTTTATCTCAAAAAATTCGTATCTCAAAAAAGAAACTTTTCAACCTTGAATCTCCCATGTTCTCTATTCATCAGCTCAAAGCTGGTCCAACAAACCCGCAGACTCCAAAAGCAGCACAATCTGGTGCACGGCCGTGCGGACCGTCTCCTTGCTCAGATCGACGACGAGATCCGCCTCCTTGCCCTCAGGCGCCTCGTAGGGGTCGTCGACGCCGGTGAAGCCCTTGATCTCGCCCTTGCGGGCGGCCGCGTAGATGCCGCGCTTGTCGGTCTTCTCGCAGACGTCGAGCGGCGTGGCGACGTGGATGAGGAAGAAGGAGCCGAACTTCTCGACGAGCTCGCGGGCCTGGCCGCGCGAGGACTTGAAGGGCGCGATGGGCGCGGCGATCACCGCGGCGCCGGACTTGGTCAGCTCGGACGCCACCCAGCCGATGCGGTGGATGTTCTTCTCGCGGTCCTCGCGCGAGAAGCCCAGCTCCGAGGAGAGCTCGGAGCGCACGGTCTCGCCGAGCAGCAGCGAGACGGAGCGGCCGCCCTGCTGGTTGAGGGTGACGTTGAGGGCGCGCGCGATCGCGTCCTTGCCCGAGTTGGTGAAGCCGGTCAGGAAGATGGTGAAGCCCTGCTTGTTGCGGGGCGGGTGGGACTCGCGCAGCACGCGGACGACCTCCGGGTAGGAGAACCACTCGGGGATGTCGGCGCCGGTGCGCAGGCGCTTGCGCAGCTCGGTGCCGGAGATGTTGAGGGTGCGGACGTCCTTGGGCACCTCGTCGACGGGCTTGTACTCGTCGGCGTCGGGCAGGTAAGTCATCATCTGGAAGGGGACGACCTCGATGCCAAGCTCGTCGCGGTACTTCTCGACGGCGTCCTGGGCGTCGTACGGGCCGTAGAAGTCCTGGCCCTTGGAGTTGCTGCCAGGACCGGCGTGGTCACGTCCAACGATGAAGTGGGTGGCACCATGGTTCTTGCGGATGATGGCGTGCCAGATGGCCTCGCGGGGACCGCCCATGCGCATGGCGAGGGGGAGGAGACCGAGGACGGCCATGCCGTTGGGGTAGCGGGGCATGAGGGCCTGGTAGACACGGACACGGGTGAAGTGGTCGATGTCACCGGGCTTGGTCATGCCGACGACGGGGTGGATGAGGACGTTGGCCTGCCTCTGGCGGGCGGCGCGGACGGTCAGCTCACGGTGAGCGCGGTGCATAGGGTTGCGGGTCTGGAAAGCGACAACGCGAGACCAGCCCAGCTTCTCGAAGTGAAGACGGAGCTCGGCCGGGGTGTAGCGGAGGCCGACGTAGTCGTAGTGCATGAGGCGCTGGATGGCCTCGACCTTACCACCAACGTAGACATCGCCGGCGGTGTTGTTAAGGTACTTGATGGCGGGGTGCTCGGGGTCGCCGCCAAAGACGAGCTTGCCCTCCTTGGCCTTGTCGGGCCTGTAGACGTCGTCGACGGTCAGGATGCAAATGTTGCGGTCGTCGCGGGAGTCGCGGAGGACAATGCGGGCGCCGGCCTTGATGCCGACCCTGGAGACCTCCTCCTCGGAAAGGTCAAGGTTAATGGGCATGGAGAAAAGGTTGCCGTCGGCGAGACGGTTGTTCTCGCAGACGCTGGCAATCGGGTCAGCATGTGCTCATTGTGTCCTTGTGCTTCTCTCCCAGCGCGACCTACCCATTGTAGTCCTTCTCGTTCATGAAACCCTCGAGAGGGGAGAAGCCACCGTTGATGATAAGCTCGAGATCGCAAAGCTGGCGGTCGTTCAGAACAACGGCGGGGAGCTTCTCGGCCTCAGCGGCGAGCTGGTCGCGGCGGGGAGCATCGCGGGCGATGAGATCCTTGAGGATACCACCTATTCATTCGAGATCAGCCCTGTGCAATTGCACGGTGCAGCGTACTGCCACTCCCAGCGTTGACTTACCGTGAGGAGGGTTGGCCATCTTGCGCTGTGACGAGTGGGAAAATGCGGACTTAGACAAGAAACGACGCTGGAAGGAACTTCTGCTCTGGCAAAAGTTCACACGCGAGACAACAAAAAAGGAAGTCGCGGGAAGAGGTCTTGGGACTCGTCAGAAGGGATAGGCCAAGGGAAAGAGAAGGGAGAGAGGGCTGTTGTACACGGACGTGGGGGATAGAGTAGTGGTGGTGGAGTAGTAGGGTAGGCAAGGCCCAATGGCGGGAGTGGCTCGGAGGGGCAGACGGGGATCGAGGGATTCCACTGGGGGGGTCGAGTAATGCACGAGCGCTGACGACGAGGAGTCCAATCAACGATGATGATACGGCGATATAAACAGAGGATAGAGCCCGTGCCTAGCGATTATCTCCTGGCGGTGACCTTGGAACCGCGCGGTCTCTCGAGAAAAAAAATGTTGGCGGTAGCTCTTTCGCGTAGGCCAGGCGAAGGGACCCTCTCCCAATAATCTGCAGGTACGCAAGCAACGGCCGACAGCGGCGACGCGGCAGGTGAGTAAGCCAAGCCGCGCGCCAGGAGAGAGAGAGGCGTGTCGCCCTATAGTGGTGAGAGAGAGAAGTGTGCAGAGGGCTAGGTAGGCGAATACTCCATCGATTTCGCCCTGGTCTTCGCTGAAAAGCACACCTGCCAGTCCGTCGATCTGCTTCCTGCAAGGCTGAATGACATCTACAGCCATCGTTCGCACGTGCGAATCGTCCTAGGCCTCGTCGAGCGAGAAAAGTTGTTGTAAGCCATCGATGGCGTGATGGCAGCTAGCACGGCAGTGTGGAGCCAGACCCCAAAGGCCAGCCCACCTCACCTCTTTCGCCTGCCTGCTGTCTCCGGTAGATTTGGCCTTGATGCCACCCGAAACTCGTTCGTGTCACACCAGCATCATCGTTGGTCTCGTCGATCAATCCGCAGGTTGACGTCTGATACGTGTTGGCAGAATAAATCGTCTGGCATATTCGATTATGTCGCAAATCCATCTCTTCCATGCGCGTGTGTCGCGGTGGAAGTCAGGTCAGACGTCCCGCCAGCACGTCTTCCTGCTGTGTTCGCCGCGGAGAACCACGGAATGCATATTTCACTGAACTAAGCGCCTCATGTCAGCCGTGACGGCCGAGTGATGCACCAACTTGATAAAAGCTGAGCATTTTGGGTCCGGAACATGGCGACTTTCGCTACTTCCACCGCCGAGTGAGACTCAGCCAAACTTCATCACGTTTCAAACATCACCACAATTGAAGAGGTTGCTCAAATATGTTTATGATGTTTAATTCTTATTTTTTTCTTTCTTGCGTCCTGCACGAAAGCAGCCGCGTTCTTGAGTATAGACAACCATCTGTATCCGACGGCAGAGAAATCTAAAGAGACTTTTTGTTTTTTTCCTAGGTCGTTCCTTGACCTATGCTTCCATCTTCCAACCCATCCCAATCCATGTTTCTCCAGCTTGAGCTTTTTTTGACCACCGCCTTGAACACAAGAAAGAATTAAGGAAACCCCGCTAAATAACGCCGATGCTAAAAATGATGCGTCTTCCCGATCAAGGTATCGCCCCTGAGCCATCATTACTCCGTAATCAGAAAGAACAAGAAAAAAGACCGCTGAACGCCGAATCCGTAAGAGTCATCAAGTATCGTCAGACCCCCTTATCCGAGCCTTCATAGTGCTCGTATTAACATGAAGAAAAAGTGAAGTGAGGAGTCTCTCAACGGAATCTTAAGCGCTGGCCTGAATGTTGAGGCCATTGTTGATGGCGTCGCTCAGCTCCTGTTGGCGCTTCTGTTCTTGCTCTTGCAGGAACATGGCGTAGCGGGAACGCTTGTTGTGGATGCCGCACTCGGTCTTGTTCTTGCCCTTCCAGCGGCCGGCACGCTCGTCCTCGGAGTCTGTCACGGGCTGGGTGGAGTGCCAGTCGCCGACGCTGCGGTAGCCTTGGTCGAGGAGGGAGTTTGTGGGGACGTTGTTCTCCTTGATGTAGGCCTGGACGTCCTTGAAGGACCAGTTGGCGAGGGGGTTGATCTTGACGAGGCCCTGGTCGTCGACTTCGACGATGTCGATGTCACCACGCTTGCCGCCCTGGGTCTTTCTACGGCCGGTCAGGACGGCCTTGACGTCGAGTTCGCGGTAGGCACGGGCTGCAGGCTCGACCTTGGCGATGGCGTCGTAGAGCTCGTCGTTGGTTTCCCAGAGACGCTCACCGTTCTTGGCCTCGAAGTCGGCGGTGGTCTCGCAGCCGGCGGGTTTGAAGACGTGGATCGTCAGAGCGGGGTATTGCTGTCTTACGCGGTCGACGAGTTCCAGGGTCTCCTTGAAATGGTAGAGAGTGTCGAGGAAGATCAGATCGATTTCAGGCTTGATGGCGAAGTCGAGCTTGGCAACCATGTCCATGATAGCAAGGCCGGTGAGACCGAAGGCAGATGTCTGGAAGAGGCGGGGGAACGTGGTCATGCACCATTTGAGGACGTCGACGGGCTCAAGCTTGTTCAGCTGCGAGTTGATGTGCTTGAGATGAGGCCTTGTGAAGTAGACGTCGGGCAGACTGGCTGTGGAAGAGCCGCTGGCATATCCAGATTCCGCATCGCGCTCAGAAGAGGTCGAGCGCTGACGGAAGGCCATTTTGTTTGAGTGAGGGGCAGTCAATGGTTTGCAAGATTGGTCTTTGAGAAGGCTGAGGCGTGTATGAACAATGGCTGGCTTGGATATATGTCCCCTGGTGCGTATGACGAAGGATGAATGTATATATTAAAGGAGACGGTCACGGAGAGAAGGTGTCGAGAGGAAAGGAATGGCGCCCAACACTTGCCTATATCCAAGGGCCGACCACGGCTCTCCAAGAGAGTGGACGCCTTTGAAATCAACGGAGGGGCGCGCTCGTCAGTCTTTTTCACGAGCACGCAATCGCATTTTGCGGCCGTGCGTCGCCCAAAGAGGAATGGAAGAGGAAGCGGAAGTGGCGACGGGCCAATCAGGGCGCGGCTGGCGGCTGGCCCATCTCGCAACGGACGGCCGGCTATGGCTTTGTTTTGTCAGGCTCGATCGCATTCTTCGTCATAGTCGTGATGCCGTCCATCGCGTGTGCCTCGCAGCCTGTCCCTCGATTGATCAGCGAGTCCTGAAGAGGGGAGGCCTGCGTCTAGATCGAGGGGTAGAATGTTCTGCTTGTAAATCCGTGTATGTAGCAGCCAGCCAGCCAGCCAGCCAGCCTCAGCCAAACGCCGGCAATCCCAGCGCTCCCGGATGACATATCCGATTTTGATCCAGAAGTGGGACGGTCGCCAGATTAGCTGAGATTGCTCAGTCGTGCCCGAGGTCGCGTTGGTCCACACCGCGTGCGCGCGAACAGCGATGCGCGCTCCACGTCCAGTACGTAGTTGTGCAGACTTGGTTTCCGCCATGTCTCGCTGAGGGCAGGGCCTGGAGGCCCAAGGGCAGCGCGGCTGAGAGGCTCGGCAGTGAAGACGTCAATGATCGCAGCCCTGTCGTGATCGAAGTCGGCATCGCGAGCTGTCAGATCCACGCGAGCCACGGTGCTGCGTGACATTCGCACGCCATCCGGAGATACAGCCACTGGATGGGATGAGAGGTAGACGGGAAGTCTGAAAGGCGTGCTGCGTTGTGCTCAGATGCTTGATCTTGCCTCATGATCGCCTTTGCGCCAGATCTGGCGTGGCGCCTGGGCAAAGAGCTCCAAGGTGCTTGGTCCCTGAGACTTGCCTGCCCCTCACCGCAATTTGAATCCCCCTCACCTTTTCTAGCAATTTGATGCTTGCGATAAGAGCTCACAAGGAGATAATAATCGGAAATGTCACCTGCCCTAGAAGCAATCGCTTCACCTGATCGGTGTTCTCTTTCGTGTCTAACCACTTGAATATAACATTCAGTCCTTACGTCTTGATCAGTCTTCTAATTCGTTCAAGCTTTTTTCTACAGTAATATACAATTCTGTCTTTTTTGGCAAATCTCGGCAACGAAAATGGCTCCAGAATGTAACCCAACTGCCTAAACTGTGTTATAAGGTGCAATCAAGTTCAAGTCGAGAACAACGGAAAACTATAGCGCATGGTTGTAACAGTGCATCACTCCTGTTTGCAACGAGCCGCCTTAGCCACAGAAAACAAGCGACAAACGTCCGCGTCGTACCTCGCCTTGTCCCCGAAGTTTCGCGGCGATGAAGTCTTCATGATCCTCCTCGCCCCACAGCCGCGAGAGCGTCACGCCGTCCGACTTGGAATCGAAACTGGGAAAGAACCGTGGCTGCAGATGGGTCTCGAAGACGAGAGGGAAAGCGTTGCTGCTGCGTAGCGCGGCATTATACCATAGCCTTCCTGTCCGCCAGTCCTCCCTCAAGCGGCCACTGAATGCGTGCTCTCGGCCCCTGTTAGCTTCCTCCGCTTCGAGAATGTCGATGAACTGGTCGTGCAATTCTTTGTATTCGTCCAGCGCTGGCCCTTCCAACTCGTCGACGCCCTTGTCGCTCAGCCAGTGCGGGACGCCGACGATGGATTGTGGCTGGACAGGGGCGAACTCGAAGTCGATCACACCAACAACGTTCCAATCCTCGTCCACGAACATGTTGCTTTGGTGAAGGTCGGGTAAGGTGAGCACGAATGGTCCATTGCGGAGGTCCTGCGTCCAGAATTTCGGAAGCAGAGCCCTCAGTGCCGTGAGCGCTGAGAGCTGAAAGATGCCAACAGGTATTCCAAGGATGGAGTTGGGCTGATGGCGTAGTCGCAGATCCTGGTATGCAAGCAGATCCTGTAAGTAAGAGTCGGCAGAGGTATACGTGAGGTCCTTTATTCAACAGGTTAGCGAGGACACACGAGATGGGAGGGTGCAACAGACCCGAGGCACGCCGGACGGAATGCCATGTCTGTTCCACAGCATTGTTATATCCAGGAGGGGCCGATTTGTCAAGGAAATAATACCACGTCGGTCCATTGTCCACGAACCGATGCGCGGCAGGGGCACTTCTAGGAGATCAAGGAGGATCCTAGAGATGCTTCGGAAGAGATTTGTGCGTTTGCCATCGTCATTCCGATGTTGTCTCCAACTTGAGGACAGCGGGTCGCCCTTCATCACATACTCGAGCAACAAATAGCCGAAGCCAGGAAGGCCTTCTTCCCGATCATGACGATAGAAGCGTGCAAGCTGTTCGCCCCTGAGCCATGCAATACAGCTCTGTATCCGCCAGATTACTCGGTGCCAGAGGGATTCATTCTCAGTGGCCGTGAACTACCATCCAGAGTCTGATCAGACATGTTCATCTTGCCAACGATCAGACAGACCCGGGACATACCGATTCCCTGGATGGGAGCCCTATTGCCAGCAGTCTAGGGATCGGAATGGAAGCACAATTGCGTTGAAGCCATATATACGTCGCTGCCTCGCATCGAAGCTTTTCTTCGACGTTGCCAGGATTATACTCTTCCCCACACCTGAACGGTAAAGGGAAACGCAGGATGGCCTGCTGAGGAAGGCGGGTCGTGAGCGGCGTGCGTTTGATATCGATGGGAAGGCAGATGTTGAACGAGCCCCAGACCCAATGCTCTTGGCCAAGTAGAACGAATTCAGACTTCGAAACGCCAAGATGGCGGGATATCAGACGCTCGAGCTGAGCACGGTGGCCTTCAAGCTCATTAGAGAAATCTAGTGTCTTTGAGTAGGCGATGAGACTTGGAAGCATATCCCAGTCCTCGTCAAGAGCTTGCTCCTCTGTCATGGTCTTCCATTTGGAGATGGGAATGGCGAAGTCGCTCATAGTGGTCGAGAGGCACAATTGCGACAGTATGCTGGTTAGTGATACGGGAACGCGTAGATTGGGCAGCAACAAGCTTTTGATACGAATCAAGGGTTGAATTGCCTCTGGTGAGCAAAGTCTATTATCGCGAGCTTGATGGAAAAGACCGGATGCTGATTTCCAAAGATCGTTTACACTTCAAAGCAGGGGTTCCTGTCGGACATTGATGGAAGGAAGCGCTGGGCGATGGTCGAAGCCTCTTTGGTGCTTTTAAAGCTTCTTAATCTTCCGCAATAAATCACAACAGATGTTGTCAACCAGTGGGCTCCCAATTCTTTTGAAAGCTCGAATATAATTTTTCGGAAAGTTTGTAGTAACTATAATAAACTAAGATTATCAAAAGTAGGAGAGTAGGTAGCGTTGCTGCCCCGCCTTGGCATTCAGCGCGTGTACATGACTCAGTCAGTCAGATTACAGCATCTCCAACTTCAGCCCACTTTAGCACGTGATCTGTATCTCCAGACACGCACCACACAACCATGGCCGACGACGATTTAGAAGCCATTCGCGCGGCAAGAAGGCAGCAGCTGCAGTCGCAAGCGGGCTCCGGAGGTCCTGGTCCCAGCGGTGGAGGCGGAGGAGGAGACGACCAGCAGAAAGAGCAACAGCAGTAAGCGACAACGAAGAAAAATTAGAAATCCCCTCTAGCGAAAAGAATGGCCATCTAACACTGCTCTCGATTGCAGGAAACGCGAAGCCGAAATCCGCGCCTCAATCCTCCAGCAAATCCTCTCTCCCTCAGCAGCCGATCGACTCGGGCGCATTCGCCTTGTGAAAGCCTCAAGAGCAGACGACGTCGAGAACCGGCTGATCATGCTGGCTCGCAGCGGACAACTGCGCCAGAAGGTGGATGAAGACCAGCTTAAGAGTATTCTGGAGGCAGTTAGTGAGCAGCAGCAGGAGGCTGAGAAGGTGACGGTGCACAGGCGCAAGGGCGGGTGGGATGATGACGATTTGGATGACTTGCTGAATGAGGACTTTTGAGCGGAGACACGGCGGGCTTGAATGACCTGCTGAAAAGACAAAAATTGGTGATAGAAGGATACCTGGGTCTGAGCACTCCATGATACGAGGGAATGGAGTGAGGTACAGGCACTTGAGGGAAATTCTACACCACCCGGTCAACGATGTTATGCGAGATTACATTGTGAGGACGAGCCTTCAGGGGGTGACCTAGTGTTTGGCTGGCGGATTTGATGTGGAAAATCACAAAGACACTCGAACGAAGCCGAGTAGCTCGGTTGGCATCATGCAAATGCATAAAACACAATCCCAGAAGCTGCCTTTACTGAGCGTGGTCTGCTCCAAGCGAGGTCAGCTAAACGCCATGTCCCAATGACGGTCTTGGATTACAGGTAATAAATTCGTCTCGCTCTTATCACAGTACAGTTGTAAACGTGGCCATGGCCATGAGCAATAGGATCCTAGAGTAGACGATGTGT
>JAKOGQ010000582.1:0-12220 GCA_022457205.1 Saccharum spontaneum
GAGTGGTGCAAGACCGACGTCTTGGACCTTGAGGTGGTCGACGTTAGGACCAGCGATCCTACCGCCAGGAAAATGCGGGCCAAGTGGAGGTGGAGCAAGCACATGGCTCTGGGCACCCGGCTTTTCGCGAGAGTCATGCAGTGCGATAATAACAAAAATAAAATAGACGCATGCGATTACAAGATGGAAACTTTTTCTGGACTGCAATACGTGAAGGAATGCTCTCCTTCGTCTATCCCTACAAAAAAAAGCAGACCTGCACGCTAGCCGTAAAATGCAAAATCCGTGTCAATGTCGCTAATTTAAGCAAGAGTCTTGAGCTCGCCGTCCTTGACCTTGCCGGCGTCGATGAGCCTCTTCCTCTCGTCCTGGAAGACCTGCTTGATGGTGGTCTTGTCCTTGCCGTTGACGGCGGTGGCGAGAGTGGCGATCTCCTCAACCTCGAGCTTGAGGATGATGGAGTCGACGTCGTTCAGGGCGCCGTCGATCTGGGCAGGAGGCGCCTCGCCGTCGACGAAGTAGTTGGCGTCCCTTGACAGCACCGCGAATGGTACGCTTGTTCTTCTTAGCAGCGTTCTTCGCGGCCTCCTTGGCCTTCTTGCCCTCCTCACGGGCAGCCTTGTCGGCAGCCTCCTTGGCCTTGGCCGCAGCCTCAGCATCGGCCTTCTTCTTCGCGGCCTCCTCCTTGGCGGCCTTCTCGGCAGCCTCCTTGTCAGCCTTCTTCTTGTTCTTCTCCTTGTTGCCCTCCTGTCTGAACTTCTTGGGGCGCTCGTCCTGGGCCAAGCAGTCGTCGATCATCTGGCGCAGGCGCTGGTTGTCCTCGGCCTTGCGCTTCTTGCGGTTGTTGTTGTTCTTGCGCTCCGTGTGTCTCTTCTGGTCACGGCTCTCGCCGTCATCGGGCACGTCCTCGTCGAGGTACTCGAACGACCTCCACGAGTCCATGGAGTACCAGAAGTTGTAGAAAGTCTCGACCTCCTGCTTGGTGCTGTTCTCGTCACCGAGCTGAGGCACGGGCTGCTTCTTGGAGAAACGGCCCTCGGCCTCGAACACGGGAGCCCAGAGCTTGTAGAAGTTGCCGGGCTTCTTCATGACGTCCTTCTTGCTGGGCGGGTCGACCTCGGCGGCCTCGTCGACACTGTCGAACTGCCTGCGCTTGACGGGGTCCTGCAGGATGTCGGTAGCGCGCTGGATGCACTTGAAGAAGTTGTCGTTCTCGTTCTGGCCGCTGGCGGCCCTCTTGTCGGGGTGGTGTCTGAGGACCTTTTTCCTGTGGGCCTTCTTGATCTGGTCCTCGGTCGCGCGCCACCTGTATCTGCTCAGGCCGAGGATGGCGTAGTGGTCCTGGGACTTCCAGTCCTTGGCCTCACGCTGGAGCATCATGGGGTCCTCGTCCTCGCTGATCTCGCCGGCATCCTCGTTCTCGACCTTCTTGGCGGTGTTGGCGGCCTGGATGCGCTCGTCCTCACTGAAGGTACGCTGGTGTCTCTTTCTGCGGGCGTGGGCAAGGAAGTGAGGGCCAACGGGCTCGATGGCGCGGGGAGAGGCGGCGGAGAGGCCGGCGATGGGCTTGAAGTCCTTGTCGGCGGTCCAGGCGTCAGGGAGCGACGGGAGAGTCGCGGAGATCTGAATGGGAGCCATGGCGATTGTGGGTTGGGTGTTGGTGAGGCAGGTTGAGATCAAGGCTGGCTTTGGATATATTTTAGCCCTGGAATTTTAAGAAAGGTGGCACGTGCGCGGAAGTTTAAACCCTTTCACTTGCGATCGTCTGGCCTGTGATCGAGCATATGATTATGGATCCTCGATAGCAGCCATTGCTCAATAAAGAATTGTTTGCCTCGCTTCGATCCCTCACTTCAGTTACACAGATTCAGACATGGCTTCCTCAGTGACGGCGCTCAGTAAGTCGGCTGTGCTTTCAACATACCGTCAGCTCCTCCGCGCAACCTTCATCGCCTTCAAGGGTAAGCCGACCTGTCATTCTACATATCTCATCCACAGCACTGACACTTCCGCAAGGCGATCTCCCTACTCTCTCAGCATCCCGCCAATTAGCACGTGAATCCTACGATACCTCACGAAACCTCGAGCCCGGAACACAGGAGCAAGACGATGCGATCAAGCACGTCCAGTCGGTCACCAAGATCCTAAGGGAAAACGTGGTTCAGGGACAGCACACGGGCGACGGCGAGCACTACAAGCTCAATATCCACGAGCACACCGAGCGCGGCGACAACATGACGGCCAAGAAGATGCAGGGCAGTGTGAAGAGCTTCAAGGAGATCAAGGATGCGCAGTTCTAAGCACGTGGTCCAACTGGATTGTGAGTTGCCACACCGGGTCTTGAGACGCCAAAGGAGATGTAAGATACCCAGAGAATGGAGGGTGCGGGCTAGGTTCACGGGACACATGGTGCAGAGCCGACTGCGCCTGGAAGATGGTGCCGCCACCCACGTATGGCACCTATGTGGCCTTGTGTAAGGCTCCAGAGCTGAAGTTGCGTGCGACCTTCTCATGAGCAAGGACGAATGGGTAGGCTCAATTGTCGCGCTGTAAGAATTTTGGCTCGCGAGCAGAGGCGCATTGGAGACACTGAATTGAACAAGCTGCATTTAGGATGGCAAAATACTATAAGATAATACGACATGAGATACTGCCAGCGGCTCTCTGAAAGACATCATTCTCATTCATAGACATTCATCAGACGGTAGTCACAGCATCGACCGAGCAGTAGGGCGTCGCGTAAGTCGGCACCGCTCCTCCCGAGCACGACGTAAAACAACCTGGTCCGTACGTGTTGCCGCATTGGTCGAGATAGTCAATACAAACCCGTGGGCAAGGCGGCGAGGAAGGTGACGAAGTACTCTCGGAGCACGTCGTGGACGTCGGGCAGCCTGGGTCCGTGAAAGAAGGCGTGGTGTAGCCAGAGCAGGCTGGGAAGCAGCCACCGTACGTCTGGCCGCACGAGTTGATCGAATCGACGCAAAGGGTCTGGGTGCATGTTTTTGAGGTTAGGTTGGTGGTGATAGTCGGCGTGGAGGTTGAGCGGCTGGTCCAGTCGCTGGTCCAGCTGCTCCTCGTGGTCCTGCCGCTCCTCGTGGTCCTGCCGCTTCTCGTGGTTCTGCCGCTTCTCGTGGGTCCAGTCGCTGGTCCAGCCGCTCCTCGTGGTCGCATCACTAGTGGTCGAGTCGCGGCTTCTTGTGGTCCGGGTTGGATTGCCTAACGTGCCAGAATTGTCGTCGTCCCCAGAGCAAGATGACGACGATGGCAATGGCTTGGTAGTCGGTGGACACCCTGGGTCCGTGAACGACGGTGTGGTATAGCTGCCACAGGCTGGGAAGCAGCCGCCATAGGTTTGACCACAAGAGTTGACCAAGTCTTCGCAGATGCTCAAGGAGCATGCGGACGAGGACGGAGGGGATGTGATGGTCGGGCCGGCCGTCACAATCGTAGCCAATACAATGGCAATGAGGGAACGAAAACTTGCATGAACCATGATGGAAGATTTGTAGATAGTACAATCAGGTTGGTTTACCAAAGGCTGCTGAGTTTCAAAGCTTGTAGCCATCCTGCTGTTTTATAACTCTCATGGCGTTACACGAAGCTTTGGAAAATACGCTGTCGACTGATCCAGTAGCACGAAGATATGCAGCCTGCATTCAGCTCGCCCGTTCCTGAACACTTGCCGGTCTGACGATCTGCAATGTAACGTAACATACCATACGTGATACTCGGAAGTATAAAAGCCACTTCCTCTCTCACGATTGAGCGCAGGCTGGTGATGGGATCGATTGCTGGCCAGACGCATGGCTGATGCAAGCCTCTCAGATCGACCACACTGCAAGAAGCAACATACAGTGATTCACCTGCGCGCATTCCACGCTGTCTCACATTCTCCAAGATGACTATGCTTGCATATATTGGACTGAGTAAAATATTTGGACGCCATGTGAAACGTCAGCTCGAAGAATTGCAATGCATCTGACCATCACGAGGATACCAATTCACTGTCGAAGAACGTTGCACCTAACATCGATATGTACCATTGGACGCATTCGGTCAACTCAGCGAGTGGAATGCATTGGATAGAAGTCGAGTCCCGTACTCACAGCTGAGGAAGGCATTCTCACAGGTCTTGGAAGAGGCACCGTTTAGATCGAAGGGCAAGTCACATCGTCTCGAATGGGAAGTGCTGTTGGATTCTTCATGGAACACACGTCTCCTTGCAATTTTCTACAGTGAGGACTTGTTGAATTGTACCTGGCATTCTTTGTTTTCTCTAACTTCGCAGTTCACGCGTTTCGCTACCACAAAGAAAATAAGACAGCATGGCAGCCATGGCTTGCCTATGGTTCCGCAAGCGCATCGGAGTGACGTTCTCACAAATCACCTCACCTCAACCTCTCACAATCCATCCTCATGTTCTGCATTCGCATGGCGGGCAACCTTCTTTCCAAATTCCCCCAAGCTGCTCATGGCTTATTGCATTCCACCCTCCATCTGCAGGTCCGGTTCCTTATTTGAGGGTTTTCGAGAAGGAAGCCAGTTTCTTGGACCTCGGAGCCGGTCCGCACCTCGCACAGTAAGCCGGGTCGCGGACGACATTTGACGAGGTCATGTGGAATCCAGGGAAGTAGACGGACGTGTTCGAGAGGGTTTTCTGCGGGCAACGTTGTTCAACGAACGATGAGATGCGGTGGCCGCAAGCCCCGAAGGTGACCTTGTACTGACACATCGTGAAGGCGCTGCTCGTAGCTTGTGTGTTTTTGTTGTGTGTTTTTGTTGTAGGTGTTATGTCGAAGTCCTTTGCTTGTTCTGGTCGGGCTTTGGTTACAGAAGAACTCTGCTTAGGAATAATGCAGCTCCAGTCTTTTTCTTCGCGGTGAATGCGTCGGCTCGCTTAGGTGTCGCTCATCTTCACTGGAGACGGGTCTCAGATGTTGTGTGAATGTGTGAATGTCATTGTCCAGTCAACAAAGAAGCGAGCTGAAACGCTTTCCATCGCACCTTCCTCCTTTCACGGTCACGACCCGTGCTTTGTTGACCCCAATGGCTTTGAGCAATTTTCTTCCATGGAATTAGAACAATTCCATTGTAGCGGTGTCAATGCATTGCAGATGTCCAAGATGAAAGCCTTTACCAACACCAATGCCTTTGACCTCGCCGAACAACTGGCCCTCGAGATGTCCTTATTAACACACACATTTCCGCAGTCAGTCTGGGTTTTGGCCACGCAAAAACACTCTCTAGCAATCGGACTACTACAGTCTCTGCTAAAGAGTCTCTTGGAAGAACCTTCGGATTTGCGTCCCGAAGACACCTCGCTCTTCCAACCGAACGAACAACACCAGCGATCCGACAACATGGGTGGTCCCACGCTCCTCTGGGACTGGAAGAACAAGGTCTTGGTGTTTATCACTCTCTTCGCCTTTGTGGCCAGGTACCTCCGGCTCTTGGTCGGTATCTATGCTAATCTTACCTTCAAGGCGTACCCAGTCGCCGAGGTTCCGACATTCACCTCTAAGGATGTCACGGTGGTAGTGCCCACGACGTTCAAGGCTCCGAAGGAACTGGTGCAGTGTCTCGACTGCATTCTGCGCTGCTTCCCGAAAGAGGTCTTTATCGTCACGGCCGATGCCAATGTCTCCAAGGTCCAGAAGCTCTGCGCTGACAAGTTCATCCTCAACGTCAAGGTTCTTGGTGTCGAGAAGCTCAACAAGCGCAACCAGATGATCAAGGCTCTCAAGGAGGTCGACTCCGAAATCATCGTCTTCGCTGACGACGACGTCTTCTGGCCCGCTGGTTATCTCGATCAGCTGCTGGCTATCTTCGAAAACCCCACGGTAGGTGCTGGTGGCACTCGTCAGAGAGTGCGCCGCTCTTCTTCCCCTAGCATCTGGCACTTCCTCGGTGTTAGCTACCTCGAACGTCGTGTTTTCAACAACATCACGACGAACGGCATCGATGGTTCCATCTCTACCCTGTCTGGTCGCTCTGCGGCTTACCGTACCTCAATCTTGAAGAACGAAAAGTTCTACTACTACTTCACGCACGACACCTGGCTCGGTCGTCCGCTCAACACGGACGACGACAAGTGCCTGACGCGCTACATCTACTCCAGCGGCTGGGAAATTGCTCTGCAGAGAAGCACTGTCCTTGAAACCAGCTTGGAAGAGAGCTCTGCCTTCCTGTCGCAGTGCATGCGCTGGGCTCGTGCCCACTGGCGTGGAAACTTTACGGTAATGACCAACGAGACCTACTGGCGCTCCTTCAAGTACGCTTGGGGCACCTATGTGATCTACTTTGGTCAGTTTCAGACTCCGGCTCTGTTCGTCGATGGCTCACTCTTCGGTCTCCTCTACTTCTCTCTGCAGAACACTTCTCCGGCGATCCGCTTCTGGTCTCTGGTGGCATTCGGTCTGTGGCTTCTCTTCACTAAGGTGGTGAAGCTGATCCCCCACTTGCTGAGATATCCCCAGGACGTCAGATACCTTCCGGCTGCCATCCTCTTCGCCTACTTCCACGGCTTCATGAACCTGTACGCGGTCTGCTCGATGACCAACACGGTCTGGGGCGGCAAGAACCTGGAATCCTTGGCTCACGCTCCGGCTCCGGAAGGCGAAACTGCGCCGCTTCTGACGGACACTGAGGTTGTAAGTGACACCCCAACTGCCACACAGTAGGCAGCGAAAGATCACTAACTCTTTTTACCCAGTTCACTGTAAAGCTCGCTCTCCCATAATGGGCGGGCTAAAGCTCACTAAAGAGCTACATGAGCTTTACTTTGGACATCGAAACGCTGCTCGGCAGCACACCTGTACAAATATCAGCACGATAGAATTTCCTTGGGCGCGAAAAGAGTCCGGGCCTCAGGGCTTGGGCTCGCAATCATAGGTATTGGGAGGCTTTTTGCACTTGCTTTTTGCAAGAATGTTACAATTGAAGTTACGGTTTTGTACCAAACATTCTGATCCATTTCTTTTCCTGGGCTCTTGACTCACAGTGAATACTTCGTAGTGCAATACTTACCAGACATCGTCTTCGTCCTTCCGACAGTGGAGGCGTTCATGGGCGGCCAAAGCTTCAAGGAGTCCTCTATTTTGATGCGAATGACATGTCGTTTCCATCAATCGCGATACTGTTGGAGAGTTTGATCAACAGTATCGCGATTGATGGAAACGACAAGTTCCAATATGCAGAAATGTGAGGCTCGGTGCAGCCAGGGGGCACCTCAGCAGTCTACTGCATTGTTTATTGCGAAGATGGACCACTCAGACCCAAGCCATTACACACTCACAACATCTTTCGGGTAATGACTGTAATTATTGAATGAACAAGGTATGAAAAGGTGTAAATAGGCGACACGAAGCATAACCGAAGTCTCGTCTGACGTCGGCAAAGACGTGCCGAGGCAACCACATCGGCTTCCCCAGGAGTCGACACCCCGCCCTTCTTACGAATGCCATCTTCGACGATACTTTATTGTTGGACTATCTCCTTTAATTGATAACCAGGTTAAGCAAAGACTTTCGCCATTACTCTGAAAGTACGCAATCATGTCAGCACCAGGTGCAGGCTACGAGTATCCGCCCGAGGCGGTAACATGGCTCAAGCGAGATGTGCTACTCTTTGCCACGAGCATTGGAGCGACTGTAGATGAGCTTCACTTCCTCTACGTAAGACTTTCAAATCTCTTCTCCACGTATAGAACCAGTCCTAAACCTCTACGCGTAGGAACTGCACCCCAACTTCGCCGCCTTCCCCACCTACCCCATCATCCTCCCCTTCAAGAAAACGACCCAAGAAGTAATCGACTTCTACGCCGCCCAATCCGCCGGCGACGCCGGCATCCCCGGCATCCCCAAGCTGGACTCGAAGCGCGTCGTCGACGGCGAGCGCCAGATGAGCTTCCTCAAGCCGATCCCGACGACGTCGAAGGCCGCTCCTTCGAGCTGCGCCGCCGCATCCTCGGCGTCTACGACAAGGGCAAGCCCGGCACCGTCATGGAGACGCAGATGGACCTCGTCGACGCGGCGAGCGGCGAGCTGTACGCCAAGATCACGGGCTCGGCCCTTCTTCGTCGGCCAGGGCAATTGGGGCGGGCCCAAGGGGCCCAAGGCTGAGAGTTTCCCGCCGCCGGAGGGCAAGCGGCCCGATGCTGTCTATGAGCACCAGACGACGGCGGAAACGCCGCACCTTTATCGCCTCAATGGCGATTATAACCCTTTGCACGCCACGCCGGAGCCCGGGAAGGCGATGGGTTTCGGAGGCGCGATTCTGCACGGGCTGTACTCGTGGAATTCGACTGCTCACGGGTTGTTGAAGCTGCTGGGTGGGAGTGATCCGGCGAATCTGAGGGAGTTTGCTGCGAGGTTCGCGTCGCCTGTGAAGCCTGGGGATTGCTTGGTGACGCAGATTTGGAAGACGGGGAAGAAGGACGGGGAGGGGTTTGAGGAGGTGAGGTTTGTGACGAGTGTCAAGGGTGGGAAGGTTTGCTTGAGTAATGGACGGGCGAAGATGAGGGTTGTTGGGGAGAGGAAGACTGTTGGTAGTAAGTTGTGATTTAGTCGTGGCCATTTCGTGTGGGAGAGGTTGCTGTGAAAACGCAATGTTGTTAGTGCGCGGCATTGATTGATACCTTCCAATTGATATGAGAACTCATTCCAAGACTCGTTCATAACGTGGATTCAGGCGTGCGGTAAGGTCCGGTTCAGCCAATTCCTTACAGAGTGGTCCCCTGAGATAGAGGCCGTCCTGTGCCACAGTTTTGCG
Source organism: Saccharum spontaneum (assembly GCA_022457205.1). Taxonomy (NCBI): domain Eukaryota; kingdom Viridiplantae; phylum Streptophyta; class Magnoliopsida; order Poales; family Poaceae; genus Saccharum; species Saccharum spontaneum. The sequence continues at coordinate 8,770 of JAKOGQ010000582.1, forward strand.
CCCTCGGAAGCCGAAGTGGTTCTTTCAAGGCAGCGCTAGAACAGCATGTCGGCATGGAGGCTTCTTTCTATGTCAAATCCGAGTCCCATCAAAGAGACACCGGAAGAGTCGTCGTTCTTTGTTCAGCCTATGCTGCTCGGCTAGTAGCACCACAATCTGCTAAAGCTGCCGTGTAACATTTGACGGTCCGGAAGCTCTGTCATGCCCTGCAGCGGATCGACGCGGTGAAGGTGATAGCTTGGCCTTTGGCCCAATAATTTTCTGTCAGTTTGAGTGCGCCATGGGCATGGCGCATCTTGCCCTCGCCGTCCGCTATACCGATGCAATATGAGCAGGCATGACTTGGAGAAGCAGTCTGCCGGCCACCGCCACATGCATACCACAAGAGGTGTATGCAGCAGACGTCTGGGAGGCATTTTCACATGGCAATTGCGCAGGATGAATACATAGGCGGACGTACGGCCTTTGCTCCGACGGGTTGCCGGCACACTATGAGGAGTAGTAGTGGTGCTCGGCTTTCCCTTCTCGACGTTCCCTTGGTTCCCTTGCTGCGCTCGATTCAAGCTTTCGGCTCGGTTGAAAGCGCGGCGGCAACGGCACAGAAGCATGCATGTGCGTTCGTGCACGCGTAAAATAATCTACTCGATGTCAACGACGTCATCGCTTGAAGCTGGAGAGGCGTGAGGAGAGCTGGGGTGCTGGGCTGGCTCGCTGGCTGGCTTCGCCTATGCTGCCCCCAAGCTCGCTCCCTCTCTTTGCTGGCTTGCTGGGCTCCTCATCAGATCGCCAATCGCTCAAACTCTGTATAGCGCCAGTGCTTACGACATCCGTCACCACTGCAGCAACAGCCTTTGCCTCCTCCTACGTACCCGTGCTCGCCGTACCCTTACGTGCGCCGGCGACCAGTGCTCTGCTTTGCTTTGCAATTTTGCTTTGCTGTCCGTCTACATCGCCACGCACGCAGCACGCAACCGTGGCTACCATATCCACCTCCACCCCTCATCCCCTCTCGACCGGCAAGGTGGACAACCATCTGGATCCCAAGCAGCCGGAGAGGAAGCGGCGCCTGGACTCGCGCGATCCGCCTCTGCCAGCTCCTCACAAACCCGCTCGCCGCCCAGGCCACGTCTCGCACAAGTCGGCCAGTGCCATACCAACCCTCTCGACCATCAACATCCTGCCCTTTGCCCCGAGTCCGCTGGGCAGTCCAACCTCGGTCAGGACAGCAGCCTCGTCCAGACGCCCTAGCACTGCTAGCCAACGCAGCGCGCGCAGCTGGCTAGGCAAACCGAACGCAGTCATGGCGAATCCCTTCGATGGCTCCGGCCACGGCAACCTGAACCCGAATCCAAACACCGCCGCCGACCTGCTGCGGCAGGCTATGAAGTCCAATTCCCAGCAGAGGTACGTTATGGCTCCATTTCATTTCTCACTACCACCCCATACTCCCGCTGCGAATCCCTGCAATTTTTCACGTGCAATTTTGCTTCCCGCCGCGTTGCGTTGCTTCTTCGCGTCTTCTCTCCCACACGAAGGACCCAGGACCCCCCGCGCAGCAGCACCGCCACCTGCATGCGGCTCCAGCGCCACAAGCAGACATCTGCCGCAGAGCAACACCACGGACGTTGGGACTGAGCCAAAACGACCGGCGCCATATGGGCACAATTCCATTCGCGCCTCGAGCGCAGAGCGTGGGGCCTGCATCCGCTAACCCAGCGCTTCCGCTTTTTCTTCTACTGCCCGCTCGGCCACGCCTCGGTCCGACCGCCCCAAGAGATTCAAGGGCGAATCTCAGAGCCCCGCGACGCTTTCATTGGGCTCGCCGCCAGAAATCCCACCCGCCTTCACCCTACTGCTGCTGCTGTCGTCTGAATATTCCGCGCCATCCATACCACCGCCTGTTTTATTCCTGTCGCTTTGCTTGCATTAGCACCAGGCCCCTGTCGCACACCATGGCTCCTGCTGACTCGCTTCCTTCGCACTGCAGGCCTGCCGCCGAGGAGGAAGGCCACGACCACATCGGCTCCGGTGCCTCGACTCCACCGGGTGGTACTGCCACACCACGGCCTGATCTCCACAATGACAAACGGGTCCCGGCCCTACCAAACAACTACTTTGTTCAGGTTCGTGATTTTTCGTCTGCCCCTAGCACATCTTTCGCGCCCGCCCCTTCCAAGCCCGCTCCCCAGGTCCCCAGCATGGCCACTCCCGAGCAGAGATCGCAGGAGCTGCCATCTGCCTCCTCACCCGCCGCAAAGGCAAGTCTTGAGGACCAGCTGTGCGAGTCCCCACCACTCCTGCCGCACGAAATGCCGCCCACCGACAACCCACCCCGCCAGTCGCCATGCCCACCCCGCCTGATTCCAAGACCCTTCACTGCACATGACAAGCAACGAGAACTCGCGCACTCCAAGCATGAGCGAGCAGACTCCCTCACAAGAGGAGCCGCTTGAGCAGAAGCGGGAGAGCACATCGTCACGACCACGGCCCCCCATACCTCTGCGCAGGGACACGGTATCGGACGCCCTATCCAGCATCGTCACCAAACCTGATGTCGCTGCGCACATCTCAAATCCTGCCTCCGATCCTTCCACTCCCGCCGATCCTACAATCCCTGCTGCCCATTCACGTAGCGGCTCTCAAGAAGACAAGCAAAAGCTAACAGAAGGCGCTGAGCGCCATGATCAGAACACACCTCCCCTCACACCTCGATCTGGCTCGCACGACAGCAGGAGAGGAGAAGATGCCGTCGCCGCCCGGCCAGTCACCGACTCTCAGGATGTAGTGGTTGCACAGCAAAAGGGACAGCTCGAGGTTGTCGTCGAGGAGGGCCGCGGATTAAAACCTAGCATTCAGCCTTACGTCGTGTGTGTCTTCCAGCAAAGCGAAGATGTCTCGAGCGGTGCGGCAAAGGACGACGAAATGGACACTGTCGTTGACGGCAGCCAATCAAGTCAACATGATGAAGACAACCTGGCTCGAGGCGTCGCCATGAAGCGTATGGGAAGCGGCTCTGGGACGCCTCGTCCAATCCTGGCATGCCCAGTCGACAAACCAGTTCCACCGACATCTCTCAGTTGAAGAGACTGAGCAAGCCCGAACAGACCACCAACCCTCTTGGAAACACACCGCACAATTCGACGTCGTTGGAGACTCGAACGAGTTGGATGTTTCTGTTTATGACAACGTAAATAATGAGGCTTTCCTGGGACATGTCCGCATCCCTATCAACCTCGAAGATTACGAGCACCAGCACGAGGACTGGTATAAGCTTCAAGGCGACGATCAGCACGAGGGGCACATCTCTGGAGAAATTCGTGTACGGATGGCTTTCCACAGCACCGGCAAGAAGAGCTTTGGCCCTGATGACTTCGAAGTCCTCAAGTTGATCGGCAAGGGCACCTTCGGTCAGGTTTTCCAGGTCAGGAAAAAGGACACAAGCGTATCTACG
>JAKOGQ010000583.1:0-25000 GCA_022457205.1 Saccharum spontaneum
TGGTTTAGATGCATCCGATGGAACTCCTAGGTGACGTGGGTCATGTGGAATCTTGTTTTAGTCTATTTGGAGACAGTGTCAGTGCCGGTGCAACATAGTTGGACGGCTCGCACCAATCGTACCATACGCTCTGAAATCGATTTGGACGCACTCGATGGTACTGCTAGGTGATGAGGCTCAAGCGGAAGCTCGTTACGGTCCGATTGGAGATGGTGCTAAACTTGATGCAAGATAGGTGCACGGTTTGCACCAAACATACCATAGGCTTGGAAATCATGTTGGACATACCTAATGGAACTCATAGGTGATGGGGCTCAAGTGGAAGCTCGTTTCGTTCCGTTTGGATATAGTGCTAATCTTTCTGCAAGATAGCTGCATGGTTTGCGTAGAACGTACCAGAGGCTCGAGAATCCTTTTGGACGCACCCAATGGAACTCCTGTGTGTCGGGGGCCATATGGAATCTCGTTTAAGTCCGTTTGGAGACAGGTTTAGTGTCGGTGCAAGATAATTGCACGGTCTTCACCAAATATACCATTTGCACATATATCGTTTTGGACGCACCCGATGGTACTCCTAGGTGATGATGCTCAAGTGGAAGCTCGTTACGGTCCGATTGGAGTTGGTGCTAAACTTGATGCAAGATAGGTGCACGGTTTGCGCCAAACATACCATAGGCATGGAAATCCTTTTGGACACGCCCCATGGAACTCATAGGTGACGAGGCTGAAGTGGAAGCTTGTTTTGGTTCGTTTGGAGATAGTGCTAATCTTGACGAGGTGCACGGGTTGCGTGAAACCTACCATTGGCTCGGAAATTGGTTTAGATGCATCCGATGGAACTCCTAGGTGACGTGGGTCATGTGGAATCTTGTTTTAGTCTATTTGGAGACAGTGTCAGTGCCGGTGCAAGATAGTTGGACGGCTCGCACCAATCGTACCATATGCTCTGAAATCGATTTGGACGCACCCGATGGTACTGCTGGGTGACGAGGCTCAAGTGGAAGCTCGTTACGGTCCGATTGGAGATGGTGCTAAACTTGATGCAAGAAAGGTGCACGGTTTGCACCAAACATACCATAGGCTTAGAAATCATTTTGGACACACCTAATGGAACTCATAGGTGACGGGGCTCAAGTGGAAGCTCGTTTCGTTCCGTTTGGATATGGTGCTAATCTTTCTGCAAGATAGCTGCACAGTTTGCGTAGAACGTACCGGAGGCTCGAGAATCCTTTTGGACACACCCAATGGAACTCCTACGTGTCGGGGGCCTTGTGGAATCTCGTTTAAGTCCGTTTGGAGACAGGTTTAGTGTCGGTGCAAGATAATTGCACGGTCTTCACCAAATATACCATAGGCACATAAATCGTTTTGGACGCACCCGATGGTACACCTAGGTGACGATGCTCAAGTGGAAGCTCGTTACGGTCCGATTGGAGATGGTGCTAAACTTGATGCAAGATAGGTGCACGGTTTGCGCCAAACATACCATAGGTTTCGAAATCGTTTTGGACACGCCCCATGAAACTCATAGGTGACGAGGCTGAAGTGGAAGCTTGTTTTGGTCCGTTTAGAGATAGTGCTAAACTTGACGAGGTGCACGGGTTGCGCGGAACCTACCGTAGGCTCAGAAATTGTATTAGATGCATCCGATGGAACTCCTAGGTGACGTGGGTCATGTGGAATCTTGTTTTAGTCTATTTGGAGACAGTGTTAGTGCCGGTGCAAGATAGTTGGATGGCTCACACCAATCGTACCATATGCTCTGAAATCGATTTGGACGCACCTGATGGTACTGCTAGGTGACGAGGCTCAAGTGGAAGCTCGTTATGGTCCGATTGGAGATGGTGCTAAACTTGATGCAAGATAGATGCACGGTTTGCACCAAACATACCATAGGTTTGGAAATCGTTTTTTACACACCTAATGGAACTCATAGGTGACGAGGCTCAAGTGGAAGCTCGTTTCGTTCCGTTTGGAGATGGTGCTAATCTTTCTGCAAGATAGGTGCACGGTTTGCGCAGAACGTACTGGAGGCTCGAGAATCATTTTGGACGCACCCAATGGAACTCCTATGTGTCGGGGGCCATGTGGAATCTCGTTTAAGTCCGTTTGGAGACAGGTCTAGTGTCGTGCAAGATAATTGCATGGTCTTCACAAATATACCATAGGCACATAAATCGTTTCGGACGCACCTGATGGTACTCCTAGGTGACGATGCCCAAGTGGAAGCTCGTTATGGTCCGATTGGAGATGGTGCTAAACTTGATGCAAGATAGGTACACGGTTTGCGCCAAACATACCATAGGCATGGAAATCATTTTGGACATGCCCCATGGAACTCATAGTTGACGAGGCTGAAATGGAAGCTTGTTTTGGTCCGTTTGGAGATAGTGCAAATCTTGACGAGGTGCACGGGTTGCGCGAAACCTACCATTGGCTCAGAAATTGGTTTAGATGCATCCGATGGAACTTCTAGGTGACGTGGGTCATGTGGAATCTTGTTTTAGTCTATTTGGAGACAGTGTCAGTGCCGGTGCAAGATAGTTGGACATCTCGCACCAATCGTACCATATGCTTTGAAATCGATTTGGACGCACCCGATGGTACTGCTAGGTGACGAGGCTCAAGTGGAAGCTCGTTACGGTCCGATTGGAGATGGTGCTAAACTTGATGCAAGATAGGTGCACGGTTTGCACCAAACATAACATAGGCTTGGAAATCATTTTGGACACACCTAATGGAACTCATAGGTGACGGGGCTCAAGTGGAAGCTCGTTTCGTTACGTTTGGATATGGTGCTAATCTTTCTGCAAGACAGCTGCATGGTTTGGTAGAACGTACCGGAGGCTCGAGAATCATTTTGGACGCACCCAATGGAACTCCTATGTGTCGGGGGCCATGTGGAATCTCGTTTAAGTCCGTTTGGAGACAGGTCTAGTGTCGGTGCAAGATAATTGCACGGTCTTCACCAAATATACCATAGGCACATAAATCATTTCGGACGCACCTGATGGTACTCCTAGGTGACGATGCTCAAGTGGAAGCTCGTTACGGTCCGATTGGAGATGGTGCTAAACTTGATGCAAGATAGGTGCACGGTTTGCGCCAAACATACCATAGGCATGGAAATCGTTTTGGACACGCCCCATGGAACTCAAAGGTGACGAGGCTGAAGTGGAAGCTTGTTTTGGTCCGTTTGGAGATAGTGCAAATCTTGACGAGGTGCACGGGTTGCGCGAAACCTACCATTGGCTTGGAAATTGGTTTAGATGCATCCGATGGAACTTCTAGGTGACATGGGTCATGTGGAATCTTGTTTTAGTCTATTTGGAGACAGTGTCAGTGCCGGTGCAAGATAGTTGGACATCTCGCACCAATCGTACCATATGCTTTGAAATCGATTTGGACGCACCCGATGGTACTGCTAGGTGACGAGGCTCAAGTGGAAGCTCGTTACGGTCCGATTGTGCTAAACTTGATGCAAGATAGGTGCACGGTTTGCACCAAACATACCATAGGATTGGAAATCATTTTGGACACACCTAATGGAACTCATAGGTGACGGGGCTTAAGTGGAAGCTCGTTTCGTTCCGTTTGGATATGGTGCTAATCTTTCTGCAAGATAGCTGCATGGTTTGGCAGAATGTACCGGAGGCTCGAGAATCATTTTGGACACACCCAATGGAACTCCTATGTATCGGGGGCCATGTGGAATCTCGTTTAAGTCCATTTGGAGACAGGTTTAGTGTCGGTGCAAGATAATTGCACAGTCTTCACCAAATATACCATAGGCACATAAATCGTTTTGGACGCAGCTAATGGTACTCCTAGGTGACATTGCTCAAGTGGAAGCTTGTTACGGTCTGATTGGAGATGGTGCTAAACTTGATGCAAGATAGGTGCACGGTTTATGCCGAACATACCATTGGTTTGGAAATCATTTTGGACACGCCCCTTGAAACTCATAGGTGACAAGGCTGAAGTGGAAGCTTGTTTTGGTCCGTTTAGAGATAGTGCTAATCTTGACGAGGTGCACGGGTTGCGCGGAACCTACCATAGGCTCAGAAATTGGTTTAGATGCATCCGATGGAACTCCTAGGTGACGTGGGTCATGTGGAATCTTGTTTTAGTCTATTTGGAGACAGTGTTACTGTCGGTGCAAGATAGTTGGACGGCTCGCACCAATCGTACCATACGCTCTGAACTCGATTTGGACGCACCTGATGGTACTGCTAGGTGACGAGGCTCAAGTGGAAGCTCGTTACGGTCCGATTGGAGATGGTGCTAAACTTGATGCAAGATACATTGACGGTTTGCACCAAACATACCATAGGTTTGGAAATCGTTTTGTACACACCTAATGGAACTCATAGGTGACGAGGCTCAAGTGGAAGCTCGTTTCGTTCCGTTTGGAGATGGTGCTAATCTTTCTGCAAGATAGGTGCACGGTTTGCGCAGAATGTACCGGAGGCTCGAGAATCATTTTGGACGCACCCAGTGGAACTCCTATGTGTCGGGGGCCATGTGGAATCTTGTTTAAGTCCGTTTGGAGACAGGTCTAGTGTCGGTGCAAGATAATTGCACGGTCTTCACCAAATATACCATAGGCACATAAATCGTTTCGGACGCACCTGATGGTACTCCTAGGTGACGATGCTCAAGTGGAAGCTCGTTACGGTCCGATTGGAGATGGTGCTAAACTTGATGCAAGATAGGTGCACGGTTTGCGCCAAACATACCATAGGCATGGAAATCGTTTTGGACACGCCCCATGGAACTCAAAGGTGACGAGGCTGAAGTGGAAGCTTGTTTTGGTCCGTTTGGAGATAGTGCAAATCTTGACGAGGTGCACGGGTTGCGCGAAACCTACCATTGGCTCGGAAATTGGTTTAGATGCATCCGATGGAACTTCTAGGTGACATGGGTCATGTGGAATCTTGTTTTAGTCTATTTGGAGACAGTGTCAGTGCCGGTGCAAGATAGTTGGACATCTCGCACCAATCGTACCATATGCTTTGAAATCGATTTGGACGCACCCGATGGTACTGCTAGGTGACGAGGCTCAAGTGGAAGCTCGTTACGGTCCGATTGTGCTAAACTTGATGCAAGATAGGTGCACGGTTTGCACCAAACATATCATAGGCTTGGAAATCATTTTGGACACACCTAATGGAACTCATAGGTGATGGGGCTCAAGTGGAAGCTCGTTTCGTTCCGTTTGGATATGGTGCTCATTTTTCTGCAAGATAGCTGCATGGTTTGGCAGAATGTACCGGAGGCTCAAGAATCATTTTGGACACACCCAATGGAACTCCTATGTATCGGGGGCCATGTGGAATCTCGTTTAAGTCCATTTGGAGACAGGTTTAGTGTCGGTGCAAGATAATTGCACGGTCTTCACCAAATATACCATAGGCACATAAATCGTTTTGGACGCACCCAATGGTACTCCTAGGTGACATTGCTCAAGTGGAAGCTTGTTACGGTCTGATTGGAGATGGTGCTAAACTTGATGCAAGATAGGTGCACGGTTTATGCCGAACATACCATTGGTTTGGAAATCATTTTGGACACGCCCCTTGAAACTCATAGGTGACGAGGCTGAAGTGGAAGCTTGTTTTGGTCCGTTTAGAGATAGTGCTAATCTTGACGAGGTGCACGGGTTGCGCGGAACCTACCATAGGCTCAGAAATTGGTTTAGATGCATCCGATGGAACTCCTAGGTGATGTGGGTCATGTGGAATCTTGTTTTAGTCTATTTGGAGACAGTGTTACTGCCGGTGCAAGATAGTTGGACGGCCCGCACCAATCGTACCATACGCTCTGAACTCGATTTGGACGCACCTGATGGTACTGCTAGGTGACGAGGCTCAAGTGGAAGCTCGTTACGGTCCGATTGGAGATGGTGCTAAACTTGATGCAAGATAGATGCACGGTTTGCACCAAACATACCATAGGGTTGGAAATCATTTTGTACACACCTAATGGAACTCATAGGTGACGAGGCTCAAGTGGAAGCTCGTTTCGTTCCGTTTGGAGATGGTGCTAATCTTTCTGCAAGATAGGTGCACGGTTTGCGCAGAACGTACCGGAGGCTCGAGAATCATTTTGGACGCACCCAATGGAACTCCTATGTGTCGGGGGCCATGTGGAATCTCGTTTAAGTCCGTTTGGAGACAGGTCTAGTGTCGGTGCAAGATAATTGCACGGTCTTCACCAAATATACCATAGGCACATAAATCGTTTCGGACGCACCTGATGGTACTCCTAGGTGACGATGCTCAAGTGGAAGCTCGTTACGGTCCGATTGGAGATGGTGCCAAACTTGATGCAAGATAGGTGCACGGTTTGCGCCAAACATACCATAGGCATGGAAATCGTTTTGGACACGCCCCATGGAACTCAAAGGTGACGAGGCTGAAGTGGAAGCTTGTTTTGGTCCGTTTGGAGATAGTGCAAATCTTGACGAGGTGCACGGTTTGCGCGAAACCTACCATTGGCTCGGAAATTGGTTTAGATGCATCCGATGGAACTTCTAGGTGACATGGGTCATGTGGAATCTTGTTTTAGTCTATTTGGAGACAGTGTCAGTGCCGGTGCAAGATAGTTGGACATCTCGCACCAATCGTACCATATGCTTTGAAATCGATTTGGACGCACCCGATGGTACTGCTAGGTGACGAGGCTCAAGTGGAAGCTCGTTATGGTCCGATTGGAGATGGTGCTAAACTTGATGCAAGATAGGTGCACGGTTTGCACCAAACATACCATAGGCTTGGAAATCATTTTGGACACAACTAATGGAACTCATAGGTGACGGGGCTCAAGTGGAAGCTCGTTTCGTTCCGTTTGGAGATGGTGCTAATCTTTCTGCAAGATAGGTGCACGGTTTGCGCAGAACGTACCGGAGGCTCGAGAATCATTTTGGACGCACCCAATGGAACTCCTATGTGTCGGGGGCCATGTGGAATCTCGTTTAAGTCCGTTTGGAGACAGGTCTAGTGTCGGTGCAAGATAATTGCACGGTCTTCACCAAATATACCATAGGCACATAAATCGTTTCGGACGCACCTGATGGTACTCCTAGGTGACGATGCTCAAGTGGAAGCTCGTTACGGTCCGATTGGAGATGGTGCTAAACTTGATGCAAGATAGGTGCACGGTTTGCGCCAAACATACCATAGGCATGGAAATCGTTTTGGACACGCCCCATGGAACTCAAAGGTGACGAGGCTGAAGTGGAAGCTTGTTTTAGTCCGTTTGGAGATAGTGCAAATCTTGACGAGGTGCACGGGTTGCGCGAAACCTACCATTGGCTCGGAAATTGGTTTAGATGCATCCGATGGAACTTCTAGGTGACATGGGTCATGTGGAATCTTGTTTTAGTCTATTTGGAGACAGTGTCAGTGCCGGTGCAAGATAGTTGGACATCTCGCACCAATCGTACCATATGCTTTGAAATCGATTTGGACGCACCCGATGGTACTGCTGGGTGACGAGGCTCAAGTGGAAGCTCGTTATGGTCCGATTGGAGATGGTGCTAAACTTGATGCAAGATAGGTGCACAGTTTGCACCAAACATACCATAGGCTTGGAAATCATTTTGGACACAACTAATGGAACTCATAGGTGACGGGGCTCAAGTGGAAGCTCGTTTCGTTCCGTTTGGATATGGTGCTAATCTTTCTGCAAGATAGCTGCATGGTCTGGCAGAACGTACCGGAGGCTCGAGAATCATTTTGGACACACCCAATGGAACTCCTATGTATCGGGGGCCATGTGGAATCTCGTTTAAGTCCATTTGGAGACAGGTCTAGTGTGGGTGCAAGATAATTGCACGGTCTTCATCAAATATACCATAGGCACATAAATCGTTTTGGACGCACCCAATGGTACACCTAGGTGACATTGCTCAAGTGGAAGCTTGTTACGGTCCAATTCGAGATGGTGCTAAACTTGATGCAAGATAGGTGCACGGTTTATGCTAAACATACCATAGGTTTGGAAATCATTTTGGACACGCCCCATGAAACTCATAGGTGACGAGGCTGAAGTGGAAGCTTGTTTTGGTACGTTTGGAGATATTGCTAATCTTGACGAGGTGCATGGGTTGCGCGGAACCTACCATAGGCTCAGAAATTGGTTTAGATGCATCCGATGGAACTCCTAGGTGACGTGGGTCATGTGGAATCTTATTTTAGTCTATTTGGAGACAGTGTCAGTGCCGGTGCAAGAAAGTTGGACGGCTCACACCAATCGTACCATATGCTCTGAAATCGATTTGGACGCACCCGATGGTACTCCTAGGTGACGAGTCTCAAGTGGAAGCTCGTTACGGTCCGATTGAAGATGGTGCTAAACTTGATGCAAGATAGGTGCACGGTTTGCACCAAACATACCATAGGCTTAGAAATCATTTTGGACACACCTAATGGAACTCATAGGTGACGGGGCTCAAGTGGAAGCTCGTTTCGTTCTGTTTGGATATGGTGCTAATCTTTCTGCAAGATAGCTGCACGGTTTGCGTAGAACGTACCGGAGGCTCGAGAATCATTTTGGACGCACCCAATGGAACTCCTATGTGTCGGGGGCCATGTGGAATCTCGTTTAAGTCAGTTTGGAGATAGGTCTAGTGTCGGTGCAAGATAATTGCACGGTCTTCACCAAATATACCATAGGCGCATAAATCGTTTTGGACGCACCCGATGGTACTCCTAGGTGACGATGCTCAAGTGGAAGCTCGTTACGGTCCGATTGGAGATGGTGCTAAACTTGATGCAAGATAGGTGCACGGTGTGCGCCAAACATACCATAGGCTTGGAAATCGTTTTGGACACGCCCCATGGAACTCATAGGTGACGAGGCTGAAGTGGAAGCTTGTTTTGGTCCGTTTGGAGATAGTGCTAATCTTGACGAGGTGCACGGGTTGCGCGAAACCTACCATTGGCTCGGAAATTGGTTTAGATGCATCCGATGGAACTTCTAGGTGACATGGGTCATGTGGAATCTCGTTTTAGTCTATTTGGAGACAGTGTCAGTGCCGGTGCAAGATAGTTGGACATCTCGCACCAATCGTACCATATGCTTTGAAATCGATTTGGACGCACCCGATGGTACTGCTAGGTGACGAGGCTCAAGTGGAAGCTCGTTATGGTCCGATTGGAGATGGTGCTAAACTTGATGCAGGATAGGTGCACGGTTTGCACCAAACATACCATAGGCTTGGAAATCATTTTGGACACAACTAATGGAACTCATAGGTGACGGGGCTCAAGTGGAAGCTCGTTTCGTTCCGTTTGGAGATGGTGCTAATCTTTCTGCAAGATAGGTGCACGGTTTGCGCAGAACGTACCGGAGGCTCGAGAATCATTTTGGACGCACCCAATGGAACTCCTATGTGTCGGGGGCCATGTGGAATCTCGTTTAAGTCCGTTTGGAGACAGGTCTAGTGTCGGTGCAAGATAATTGCACGGTCTTCACCAAATATACCATAGGCACATAAATCGTTTCGGACGCACCTGATGGTACTCCTAGGTGACGATGCTCAAGTGGAAGCTCGTTACGGCCCGATTGGAGATGGTGCCAAACTTGATGCAAGATAGGTGCACGGTTTGCGCCAAACATACCATAGGCTTGGAAATCATTTTGGACACAACTAATGGAACTCATAGGTGACGGGGCTCAAGTGGAAGCTCGTTTCGTTCCGTTTGGAGATGGTGCTAATCTTTCTGCAAGATAGGTGCACGGTTTGCGCAGAACGTACCGGAGGCTCGAGAATCATTTTGGACGCACCCAATGGAACTCCTATGTGTCGGGGGCCATGTGGAATCTCGTTTAAGTCCGTTTGGAGACAGGTCTAGTGTCGGTGCAAGATAATTGCACGGTCTTCACCAAATATACCATAGGCACATAAATCGTTTCGGACGCACCTGATGGTACTCCTAGGTGACGATGCTCAAGTGGAAGCTCGTTACGGTCCGATTGGAGATGGTGCCAAACTTGATGCAAGATAGGTGCACGGTTTGCGCCAAACATACCATAGGCATGGAAATCGTTTTGGACACGCCCCATGGAACTCAAAGGTGACGAGGCTGAAGTGGAAGCTTGTTTTGGTCCGTTTGGAGATAGTGCAAATCTTGACGAGGTGCACGGTTTGCGCGAAACCTACCATTGGCTCGGAAATTGGTTTAGATGCATCCGATGGAACTTCTAGGTGACATGGGTCATGTGGAATCTTGTTTTAGTCTATTTGGAGACAGTGTCAGTGCCGGTGCAAGATAGTTGGACATCTCGCACCAATCGTACCATATGCTTTGAAATCGATTTGGACGCACCCGATGGTACTGCTAGGTGACGAGGCTCAAGTGGAAGCTCGTTATGGTCCGATTGGAGATGGTGCTAAACTTGATGCAAGATAGGTGCACGGTTTGCACCAAACATACCATAGGCTTGGAAATCATTTTGGACACAACTAATGGAACTCATAGGTGACGGGGCTCAAGTGGAAGCTCGTTTCGTTCCGTTTGGAGATGGTGCTAATCTTTCTGCAAGATAGGTGCACGGTTTGCGCAGAACGTACCGGAGGCTCGAGAATCATTTTGGACGCACCCAATGGAACTCCTATGTGTCGGGGGCCATGTGGAATCTCGTTTAAGTCCGTTTGGAGACAGGTCTAGTGTCGGTGCAAGATAATTGCACGGTCTTCACCAAATATACCATAGGCACATAAATCGTTTCGGACGCACCTGATGGTACTCCTAGGTGACGATGCTCAAGTGGAAGCTCGTTACGGCCCGATTGGAGATGGTGTAACACCTCAAGTGTTTAGTCCTTAATTGCATTGCATTTGCATAAGCATGACATGCATAATTCATGTTTAGTATTTCATGTAATGCAATTCATGTGTTGTTTAGGGCTTGCTTGATTGATTTCATAAAGTAATGGTTAGTTGGTGTAACAAAAAGGTAAAGTCATCAATCATGACCTACAACACCTTAGCTATACTTAGAGTAACCTTTGGATCAAGGTTCATGTTGACCAAAATTACAAAATTGCCCTCCATGACAAGTTTGACTTCCATTTGACCATAGAAGGTTCTAGTTTGACCAATTAGAAAGTCTAATTTAGAGACCTTGCATGGAAGAGCACCCTTAAGCAAAGTTGTAGAGAAATTCATGGGGGACAAAAGTCTCAATATGACCATCTCATGAAAATGACCACAACATGCTCAAAAGTGGCCCACAAGTCAGCTAGTAGTGTAATTCCAGGACTTAGAATTTTTCTAAGTCTGGAATTGGACTTTACAGTTTCACTGATGCCTACTTTAGAAGCTTATAGTTTGCAAACCAAGCCAAACCAGCCTTCACTCATATTGACAAAATTGTAGATCACATGTAGCCCTACAACTTTGTCAATATCACCCAAGCCTGGTTCTCAATGGTTAAAGAGATATCTTGCCATGAACTTGAGCTGTCAGTCGGTTTCAGTAACTGAAACCCGGCTTCAGTTTCTTTGAGCACTACTTTGAGGCCATGTAGTTTCAAATATAGGCCGAACCAGCTTAAACACCAATTGACAAAGTTGTTGCCCTAACATAGCTCTACCACTTTGGTAATTGGAGTTTCCACTGAAACGAGCTAGATTAGGCGTTAACCAAACCCAAAGTCGCGCTGTCAGTCACTACCGATGGCGTCGATGAACCTCGATTCAGTTTCGTCAGTGGCCGACCGGTCACAGGGCAACGGCGACGCGTGGAGGCGCGGTGGCGCCCGTACGCCGGCCCTGGCCCCACCAGTCAGGCCGCGACGCCTTCAAGACGCCACGCCGCGCGAGCCAGCCTCCATTCCTCCGCCCCTCTCTCTCTCCCAGTCGCAAGAACGCCGAAACCGAGCCGCCATCCTCTTCTTCTCCGAAAAGTTGAATTGTCGGGAAAAATTCATGCTGTGCAAGCAAAGGCGTTGGCTGAAATTCCCGTAGTAAATGAGTTTCCGGATGTTTTTCCCGATGATTTGCCGGGACTCCCTCCGGATCGGGATGTGGAATTTAAAATCGAGTTGCTGCCTGGTACCGCACCCATCTCTAGGAGACCCTATAGAATGCCTCCAAATGAGTTAGCTGAGCTTAAGGTACAATTGAATGAACTTCTGAAGAAGGGGTTGATCCGTCCTAGCTCATCTCCGTGGGGTTGCCCTGCTATCTTTGTAAAGAAGAAGGATCAAACCTTGCGGATGTGCGTGGACTATAGACCTCTGAATGCAGTCACTGTCAAGAATAAGTATCCTCTGCCGCGTATCGACATCTTGTTCGATCAATTGTCCAAAGCCAAAGTCTTTTCCAAGATTGATCTAAGGTCTGGGTATCATCAGATTAAAATCCGTCCTGAAGATGTTCCAAAAACAGCCTTCTCGACGAGATACGGCCTTTATGAGTATCTTGTCATGTCCTTCGGTCTGACTAATGCCCCAGCGCACTTCATGTGCTTGATGAATTCGGTGTTTATGCCCGAATTGGACAAGTTTGTGGTGGTGTTCATTGATGACATCTTAGTGTATTCTGAAAATGAGGAAGACCACGCGGAACACTTGCGTATTGTCCTCAGCAGATTGCGTGAGCATAAACTGTATGCGAAGTTCAGTAAATGCGAATTCTGGCTTCGGGAAGTACCTTTTCTTGGGCATGTATTGTCCGATGGAGGTATTATGGTGGATCCCGCCAAGGTAGAAGAAGTATTGAATTGGAAGGCTCCTACTTCGGTCCATGAAGTCCGGAGTTTTCTTGGGTTGGCTGGCTATTATCGTCGCTTCATCCCGGATTTCTCAAAAATAGCCAAACCCATGACTCGGTTGCTGCAAAAAGACACCAGGTTTGTCTGGACTACTGAGTGTGATGCGGCTTTTCACCAACTGCGAACCCTCCTAACCTCGGCTCCGGTTTTGGCACAACCGGATATCGAGAAACCTTTTGATGTTTACTGTGATGCCTCAGGCATAGGTTTGGGAGGTGTTCTGATGCAGGAAGGCCGAGTAATTGCATATACTTCACGGCAACTTCGGAAACATGAGGTGAATTATCCAACGCATGACTTAGAACTGGCCGCAGTTGTTCATGCTTTGAAGGTGTGGCGGCATTATCTGCTGGGCAATGTCTGCAATATCTTTACAGACCACAAAAGCCTCAAATACATCTTCACCCAACCCGAGCTAAATATGCGTCAGAGAAGATGGCTGGAGCTGATTAAAGATTATAATCTCCAAGTGCACTATCACCCAGGCAAGGCAAACGTGGTTGCGGACGCTTTGAGCCGTAAATCTCATTGCCATTCCTTAGTTGAAACTGATTTTCACCGATCCCGCCTGTTACATCCGACAGTCTTGTACAACATCACTGTCAGTGGTACTCTCAGAAATAAAATCATCGAGCTCCAAAAGACTGATCCGGGTGTATTTCACATAAAACGGAAGATGAAAGAGGAAGAAACTAAGCATTTCAGGTTAGATGACGAAGGTGTGCTGTGGTTCAAGGATAGGTTAGTGGTACCTAAGGATCGAGAGCTTAGAAATCAGATCCTGTCCGAAGCACATTCTTCCAAGTTGTCCATCCATCCTGGTAGTAATAAGATGTATTATGATTTGAAACCACTTTATTGGTGGACCAAGATGCGGAAAGAGATAGCTGCATATGTTGCTAGATGCGACACCTGTTGCAGAGTGAAAGCTGTGCATATGAAAGCTGGGTTGCTTCAGCCACTTTCCATTCCAGGCTGGAAATGGGAAGAAATAAGTATGGATTTCATTGTCGGACTTCCTCCTACAGTCAAAAATCATAACTCTATCTGGGTAATTGTTGACCGTTTGACCAAATCAGCTCATTTCATCCCCGTGAGAGTGGACTATCGTCCTACTGACTATGCTGAGTTGTACTTCAATCAGATAGTCCGGCTTCATGGGATACCTCGTACAATCGTTTCTGATCGGGGTCCCCAGTTCACTGCTCGCTTTTGGGAGCATTTGCATCACCTTCTGGGAACCAAGTTAGTAAGAAGCTCTGCTTATCACCCCCAGACATCTGGTCAGACGGAACGAGTTAACCAAATCTTGGAAGATCTGTTGCGGGCATGCGTCATTTCATCCAAGGGTTCTTGGGAAAAATGGCTACCCTTAGCTGAATTCTCGTACAATAACAGTTATCAAGAGAGTATCAAGATGGCTCCATTCGAAGCTTTGTACGGTCGTAAGTGCCGAACCCCACTAAACTGGGTAGAAGCTGGGGAAAGAAGATATTATGGCATTGATTTTGTCCAGGAAGCCGAGGAACAAGTCCGTACTATTCAGAAACATATGGCTGCGGCCCAAGCTAGACAGAAAAGCTATGCTGATCGTCGCAGAAAACCACTCGAATTTGAAGTTGGAGACTTCGTTTATTTGAAAGTTTCTCCAATGAAGAGTGTCCAACGTTTTGGCGTTAAGCGAAAGCTTGCACCAAGATACGTGGGTCCTTTCCAGATCATAGGCAAGAGTGGAGCTGTTGCGTACAAAATCCAGTTGCCTCCTGAGATGAGGGCCATATTCAATGTTTTCCATGTATCTCAGCTTAAAAAGTGTCTTCGAGTTCCCGAGGAACAAGTTCCGTTAGGAGATATCAGGCTGGAATCCGACTTAACCTATGAAGAAAAACCAGTCCGAGTGATCGATACTCAGGAACGAGTAACTAGAAGTAAAGTGGTTAAGTGGTACAAGGTGATGTGGAGTAATCAGGGTAGTGAGAGTGATGCTACGTGGGAACGGGAAGATTATCTGCGGGATGGTTATAAGGAATTCTATGAAAAATGGTACGCTTTCCAAATCTCGGGACGAGATTTTTATAAGGGGGGAGGGCTGTAACACCTCAAGTGTTTAGTCCTTAATTGCATTGCATTTGCATAAGCATGACATGCATAATTCATGTTTAGTATTTCATGTAATGCAATTCATGTGTTGTTTAGGGCTTGCTTGATTGATTTCATAAAGTAATGGTTAGTTGGTGTAACAAAAAGGTAAAGTCATCAATCATGACCTACAACACCTTAGCTATACTTAGAGTAACCTTTGGATCAAGGTTCATGTTGACCAAAATTACAAAATTGCCCTCCATGACAAGTTTGACTTCCATTTGACCATAGAAGGTTCTAGTTTGACCAATTAGAAAGTCTAATTTAGAGACCTTGCATGGAAGAGCACCCTTAAGCAAAGTTGTAGAGAAATTCATGGGGGACAAAAGTCTCAATATGACCATCTCATGAAAATGACCACAACATGCTCAAAAGTGGCCCACAAGTCAGCTAGTAGTGTAATTCCAGGACTTAGAATTTTTCTAAGTCTGGAATTGGACTTTACAGTTTCACTGATGCCTACTTTAGAAGCTTATAGTTTGCAAACCAAGCCAAACCAGCCTTCACTCATATTGACAAAATTGTAGATCACATGTAGCCCTACAACTTTGTCAATATCACCCAAGCCTGGTTCTCAATGGTTAAAGAGATATCTTGCCATGAACTTGAGCTGTCAGTCGGTTTCAGTAACTGAAACCCGGCTTCAGTTTCTTTGAGCACTACTTTGAGGCCATGTAGTTTCAAATATAGGCCGAACCAGCTTAAACACCAATTGACAAAGTTGTTGCCCTAACATAGCTCTACCACTTTGGTAATTGGAGTTTCCACTGAAACGAGCTAGATTAGGCGTTAACCAAACCCAAAGTCGCGCTGTCAGTCACTACCGATGGCGTCGATGAACCTCGATTCAGTTTCGTCAGTGGCCGACCGGTCACAGGGCAACGGCGACGCGTGGAGGCGCGGTGGCGCCCGTACGCCGGCCCTGGCCCCACCAGTCAGGCCGCGACGCCTTCAAGACGCCACGCCGCGCGAGCCAGCCTCCATTCCTCCGCCCCTCTCTCTCTCCCAGTCGCAAGAACGCCGAAACCGAGCCGCCATCCTCTTCTTCTCCGACGAGCTCGAGCGTGAGCTACGCCGCGTCACCGGCCGTCTGACCTCGCCAGCACCTCCGCCTCACCACCCTCCACCCCCTTGACCCACTGAAGCCAGCGATTGAACCCTAGGTGAGCCGCATTGTCTTCTTCTCCGCCTCCGAGGGGTCGCCGGAGCCCGCCATGGGACCTCACCGTGCCGGGTGTCTCGGGTCCTTCTCCATCCCCCTTACCAGCAAAATGGAACCCCCACGCCTCGGTGAAGCTCGTACCGAGCTCAAACCGCCCCATCCGTCTTCACCGGCGACGGTGCGCCGCCACCGGAGGTCACCGGCCGCCACGCACGGCGGCAGGCCCTTTCCTCCCCATCCCCGTCCATCCTATGGGTGCCAATCGGTGCGCCGGGTGACGGAGATCACGAGGCCGTGCTCGGTTGGCCGCGCGAGCTCTTCTCCGGCGAGCGCGAGCTCACCGGAGCTCGCCGGGCGTCGGCTCCCCTGCTCCCGGTCGCTGACCGCGGGGGGCCCGCGTGTCAGTGCCACGCGCGGGCGGGAGAGCCGAGCGGGCCGAGCACGCGCGAGTGGGCCGGATTCGTTTTCCCGGGCCGGCCCAGTTGTCCGAAATAAAATAGATTTTTATTATTTTGATACTGATTTTTGTAATACTTGGAAAAATAGGAATCTAGGGTTTTAGGGATCCAAAAATCATGAAATAAATTTTGTTAGAATCTACTAGATGTGTAGTATTTTAGAAAAATATGGATCTGGCTTGAGAGGTTTAAATTCTGTAAGATTTTATTAGATCCTTTAAATGTGTTTTGGAATGCATGCAAATTTGTTTAATTTATAGCTTGAGCTGTAGAGTTCCATAAATTATGAAATTTGGTGGGTAGGTTACTCTATGCTAGTCCTAGCTATGGTAAAAATTTGGGCATCAGTACTTAAGTAATTTTCAAGTTATAAGGCTATCATTTTATTCTAGGAAATAATTGAAGTAATTTTTATAATTTTTCTACATGTGCAATGTTATTGTAAATTTTTGGAGAATGTCTTGGTACTTGGTACCCTAGAGTGTCTAAGAAAAATATGAAATCTGTTGTTTGATACTTTTCAATGTGATTTATGATTTATGCAAAAATCAGCCTTTTGGGCTTATGAATTTTGTATAGGGAGTTTCTGTGAATAAAACTTGTTCAAATTTTTACTGTGGTCTATTTAGAGGTCAGAGAGTCCCCTGTAATTTTTGTAGAATTTTAGGAGCAGTTTACATATATGTTTGAAATTCTACCTAAATAATTAAGTAAATTAAGTAAATGGGGTTAAATAAGTATTCTAGTTGATTCCACCTTACTTTCTGGTGTTTTTATATCTAATGTGATCTGTTAGTAACATTGGTTTGGTTTTAGGAGACTTTGGTTATATCAACAAATATTTAACCTTTGTAATTTTAGGGTTTATGGACAGCTGGAAGTATTTTCCAGTTTGACCCTTGATAAAATTGGTTGTTGGGAAACTTGTAAATACCAAAGTCACAGGAAACTTGATGAACTAGCTTGTGTCAAAATTTGGGAACATTTGGCTTAGTAGTTTGAGAGTTACTGTTGTTTTAAGTGGCAGTTCAGAATCTGCTACTCTCTGTTTTGAGAGGACAGATTCTGGAACTTGTGAAGTTTGATGTGGAAAACTTAGGAGTTTGGGGTTGAGGTCTGAAAATGAATCGTAGAGTATTTCTTAGGCTTTCCAGATTGTCCTAGATCATATCTTTTGGAATTGTAAATCTTTAGTTATGATAAAAACAAGTAGCTGCTGTCCAGTATGCTCTATTGTGATGGCTTGTTGATTGATATGGTGTGATATCCTAAAACAAGTTACTTTTGTAATTGTTAGGAGTTAGGGATCTAACTGAAGATGAGCAACTTTATCTTAGGCTAAGTAGACTAGGTGAGTACTCCTCTACCGGAGAGGAAATTTGCACCTACTCTTTTGAAGTGATTTGAATAGAGCGCTAAATTGTCGTAATGCATTTCATTCCGAGCATATTGCATCTTTCATTATGCATTCATGAGATTTATTGTGCACTCATGCAATAGGTGTACCGGAGGGGGTAACGCTCCTCGAGTTCGAGCAGACAGTCCCAGAAGAAGTGCTGAGTCAACCAGCGGAGCAGACCGAGCCAGTCGGCGAAGAAGTCTCCGAAGAAGACCTTCAGGAGTGTCCTGATCACCGGCCTTCCACCTTCCTGAAAGGCAAGCCCCGGTGCATGCTGAACCCATTATTTGATAAAAGATATCTTGAGTACTTTTATTTGTTTACTGCATTATGTAGTAGGAGTTGTATGAAAACAACTGTTGCATTACACCTGTCCTTGTCCAGATATTATGCCCTAATCCTATATTAGGTGTAGGCACGTGTCAATGCTTAGCCCTGCTTAGTACGGTAGAAGTCGGGTGATTTCCGGTCATCCGCGAGAGATAGGACTGGGTCGCGAGTGGCTTATGGCTATCGTGATGGAACCATGCTTTAAAATGAAATTGAGACCGGGCGGGAGTTCGATGGTACAGCTGCAAGACACTTCACGTCTTGGGTGTGGAGCCATGCCCGTCTGAGTCGTTTAAGGACCGATTCGCTGTACGTCCTTGAGTCATGTTGAACGCAGTCTAACACTTAGTTGGCCGGATAAGTCGTTCCGACCGCGAAGCCGAGTAATTTGATTCAGGCCGGGAATCGAATGGTAGGTTGCTTCTTGGAGGAGAGAAAGGATGTGCTTGGGGACATTGGCGTGAGACCAAGGGGGGGTTAGAGTCCCTATCACCTGGCAGAGTGTCGCCCTTGGGGTTGCGACATCATTCGGACCCGCGATTCCTGAATCATACGAAAGGTGGCTTGTGCGACCCTGGCAGGGGCCTGCGCGGTGAGTGTTAGAAATACCCCTCCAGCTGGATAGGAATTCGATTCGAATCGCCGTCGCTCCCGGTTAGTGAGCACTTGACTTGAGCAGCGGCAACGTAGATCTCATTAATTGAACAGATGGTTAAGTGAATGATATAATGTTGCCACAATTTATACCTGCTATGGAATAATATGAATAATTGTTTGATGATAATCAAGTGCATGTTTAGTACAGGTGCTAAGATAGATGACAGGTAAATGCTAAAAATAACTGCTAGTACAAGTTATAAAAGTTTCAGCTACTTATGCCTTTATGCAAAATGTGGTGTCAGCTAGCCTCTTGTGTAAGCCTTGCATAATCCTTGGTGTCTACTTTATTTCTGGTTTATGACGGGTAAGTCTAGCTGAGTACATTCCAGTACTCAGGGTTTATTCCCTCCTGTTGCAGATGATATGCTTTACCAAGGCTTCTGCAAGACTTGCCTTCACCCCGCGGGGGATGAGGACTAGATCACATGGGCATGATCATCTTTATGTACTTACCTCGTTCTTTTGTGGGATGTTGATCTAACCAAACTGGCAGTATTTAAGTATCTTCAGTGTGTGTAAGACTTCCGCTACTTTCAAACTCAGTTTGTAATAATTGCTACTCCGTGGTGTTAAGTTATTTCTGAACTACTTGTGAAATGTAACGCATGATGTGTATGTTGAATGATGCGATCCTGGTTGTAAGCAGTTTGGTTTGAAATCCTTCGTGATTTCGATTGACTACCGGGATTATATGGGCTCAAGTTTGAAAATTTGAGCGCTTCGGTGCTTGTTTTCGTACTTGTGCTCTTATAATTTGGTCGGTTCTGTTACAGCTGGTACCGGAGCATAATTCAACATTAAGCACATCATTACGAGTAATTAAAAACAAAAGTATTTGTTTGCGAAAAGGGTTAAACTTTAAAAAAGTATTTTTTTTAAGTATGCCAGTGATCACATCCCTTAGCCCAAATAAGGACTCTTAGGTGGCTTATTATAAAGACTAACTTGGGGACCTTGTTTGTTTTTGTTTCGTCGTCCATACGGCGTGATATTGTATGGATGCCATCCACTTGGGTGGTAATGTATGGATCAATTACCTCGACGCCCTGGTAAGTGTGAGTTGTGAGAGCATGATCGTCCAACCGGCGGTCTAGGGGAGAGTAGTTTTGGTGGTTTGCATATTTACATGTTCAAACCATGTAACTATGTAAAAACACTTAATTGTGGGCATCTATCCATCGGGTAGCTTTGATACTGAAATATATACATCCGGGGATGTGTATATGGAAAGTATTTAGTTTACTGCTTCCTTGTATATTATTTTGGGAATTGTTGGGCTGCAATGGAAATTTTCTGCAGGTACACTAACAGCGTAACGTGTAGACCGATAGTTTCGCTTATATGAGAGAACGTATGTATGCCACCGCTTAGCGTTAGCATTTTAGTTTTCTACTAAGGTGAGAGGACGTACGGAACGTGCATGCATCATGTTTAATTATATCATACATGTCATTCACTCCCTCCTTAAAAATTTTAATAGTCCCGACTAAAGATAAATTTCGTATCCCCTAAATGATTCTCACTTTAAGTCACATCTTGTTGATACAGATGGCTCGTACCCGGATGACGGCCCGTAAATCAACGGGTGGAAGGGTCCCGCGCCACCAGTTAGCTCCGCGGGAGCCCCGTCCTGAGCCCTCCGAGGTGGAACAGTTACGGGCTGAGCTGGCTGAGGTGACCGCTGCCAGGGATGCAGCACGGCAACAGTTGGAGCAAGTCATTCATGATCGAGATCAAGAAACACTTGCAGTCCAAAGGCTGACAGTGGCCAATCGCAACTGTCAGCGTATGTTGGTCCGTGTAATGGAACAAAGGGATGAAGCCTGGTACGAGGAGAATGTTCTGAGAGCTCGTCAGTTTGAGCTCGAACAACAGTTGGAAAATGCTGAAGAATACAATAACAATCTCCATGAAGAAGTGCACCGCCTGAACAATCAGCTAAATCCTCTGCTACCTAGGAACAACAATGTTGATGAGGAGATGGGTTCCGGAATCTTCATGGCAGATGATGATGATGATGAAGTGGAGGTCGATGGACCACAAGATGCTCCACCTGCGGAAGCACCAGAGGAAGAGCCAGAAGAAGAAGAAGAAGACGAAGAGTTAGAGCCGGTCAATGATGAGGACGGCGGGGAGATCCTTGACACGGACTCGGAGGATGACGCTTAGAGTAGTCGTCACGTACCTTTAATGTTAGGATCGTCTTTTGCGCCTCCCTGTGTATGAGTGAGGCCTTGTAATAATTTGACGTTGGGATGTAAGGTTGAACCATATGTTTCTTGAATGTAGTTTGAACCTATTAATTTCGACCGCAATGCGATGTCTTATTGTGTTGTGTTCGGTGATGGTGTCACGATTAGCACCCTTCGGTGCCGCGACGAAACCGAGGGCCTCCTATGGCGCGCGACATAAGGTTGTGCTGCTTGGCACGCGCAGGTATCGAGGTGGCTAGTCCTGATCCAACATAGAACTCTCCAATGAGAAGTCTCTTTGTGGTCAGTTTGAAGTAGCCTT
The DNA here is from genome assembly GCA_022457205.1 of Saccharum spontaneum. Lineage (NCBI taxonomy): Eukaryota > Viridiplantae > Streptophyta > Magnoliopsida > Poales > Poaceae > Saccharum > Saccharum spontaneum. The sequence continues at coordinate 21,450 of JAKOGQ010000583.1, forward strand.
TCACAGTCACTAACAATCTTGAGATCAAATCAAAGTACCGGGCAAAAGGTCAAAAATCGCGTAGATAGCAACGTAAACGATCCGATAACCGTTGTGCTCCCTGTGAGTGAGCCTTTATCGGAGAACGTCTTGATGGATTACCAAGTACGAGTTCGGCAATTGATGCGCTTGAATGGATTGTGCGGTTGTGATGAATTATGGTGCCTTATTTATTATGAGAATTTTATTCTTGAAGACAGTTTGACATTTCGCAATAATTCATCTACAAATTTCCCACATCGTCAGTGCTCATTGGCTATGCATTTTGCAGATGTCGTACAATCTTCGTAGAGGTCGTGGAAATGAGGAGGAGGACCAGCCGCCCCCTCCGCCACCACCTACCCCGGCGGAATTAATGCAAACCGTAGTGGAGGGGCAGCGGATGTTGGCCGACGCATTGCGCCAGATGGCCAATCGTGAGGCTCGGCATGGTCGTCAGGGCCCGGAGCCAAACCAATACAGTGACTTCAAGGATTTCCTGGATACAAAGCCCCCGCTTTTTAAGGAAGCGGAAGAGCCCCTGCAGGCTGATGAATGGTTGAACACAATTGAGCAAAAGTTTCGTCTGTTACGCCTAACTGATGAGCTGAAAACGGAGTATGCCTCCCATCAATTGCATGGTCCAGCAGGCATCTGGTGGAGTCACTATCGCTCCACGCTCCCTGCTAATGTCCCGATCGCTTGGGATCAGTTTAAGGCGGCATTCCGGGGGAATTATATCCCTCCAGGTCTGATGGCAATCAAGCATACAGAGTTTATGAGGCTGTCACAGGGGAACAAGAGCTTAACTGAGTACCTGCAGTCCTTCAACAACTTGGCAAGGTACGCCACGGAATTTGTGGATACTGATGCCAAAAAGATTGCTAGTTTCAAAAGGGGCCTCGGCCCAAAGTTAATGAAGACTATGGGTACTAGCAAGTGTACCACTTTCAATGATTTCATCAGTGATGCTTTGACACAAGAGAACAATAATACTATTTATTCTGCTTCTAAGAGCCGGAAAAGGGCCCTGGAGGCAAGCGCTTCTCAGTCAAGGGCCTCAGCAGCACCCAGGTCTTCTCCACGTCCGCCTGCCCAGAATGCAAGGTTCCGTCCGCCACAGAAAAAGACGGCTGCGAAAACTGGGTTCCGTAAGGCATACACTGTCGCTCTGCCAAAAGGGACTTCTGGTCAGAGTAGTTCAAGTGTTCCTCCTAGCAATATGCCTTGCTGGAATTGCAACAAGCCAGGTCATTGGGCCCGGAACTGTCCGTACCCTAAGAAAAATGTCAATCAAGGTGGTCGTCAGGGACATGCTCACTATAACAGCATAGAAGAAATTCCATCTGGTGAGGTAGTCACGGCTGGTAAGTTCCTAGTTGACCAACACCCCGCAGTGGTACTTTTTGATTCAGGTGCTTCGCATTCCTTTATCAGTCCTAAGTTTGCATCCAAATTTGCACACAAGTTGCATACTGTTGAAGGTGTGGGTTATTGTATTAGTGCTGCAAGTGGGAATATTTCCACAAACAAAGTAGTGGGGAACCTTAAGTTTGAGATAGAAGGGCGAAGTTATTCGCTTGCTCTATTGGTGTTACCGGGGTTAGACATAGATGTTATCTTGGGAATGAATTGGATGAGTCAGAATGGGGTACTTATTGACACATCTGCTCGGGTAGTTATGCTCAGAGATCCTACCGATCAAAAGGGTTTTCTAGTTCAACTTCCCAGAAAAGTTGAATTGTCGGGAAAAATTCATGCTGTGCAAGCAAAGGCGTTGGCTGAAATTCCCGTAGTAAATGAGTTTCCGGATGTTTTTCCCGATGATTTGCCGGGACTCCCTCCGGATCGGGATGTGGAATTTAAAATCGAGTTGCTGCCTGGTACCGCACCCATCTCTAGGAGACCCTATAGAATGCCTCCAAATGAGTTAGCTGAGCTTAAGGTACAATTGAATGAACTTCTGAAGAAGGGGTTGATCCGTCCTAGCTCATCTCCGTGGGGTTGCCCTGCTATCTTTGTAAAGAAGAAGGATCAAACCTTGCGGATGTGCGTGGACTATAGACCTCTGAATGCAGTCACTGTCAAGAATAAGTATCCTCTGCCGCGTATCGACATCTTGTTCGATCAATTGTCCAAAGCCAAAGTCTTTTCCAAGATTGATCTAAGGTCTGGGTATCATCAGATTAAAATCCGTCCTGAAGATGTTCCAAAAACAGCCTTCTCGACGAGATACGGCCTTTATGAGTATCTTGTCATGTCCTTCGGTCTGACTAATGCCCCAGCGCACTTCATGTGCTTGATGAATTCGGTGTTTATGCCCGAATTGGACAAGTTTGTGGTGGTGTTCATTGATGACATCTTAGTGTATTCTGAAAATGAGGAAGACCACGCGGAACACTTGCGTATTGTCCTCAGCAGATTGCGTGAGCATAAACTGTATGCGAAGTTCAGTAAATGCGAATTCTGGCTTCGGGAAGTACCTTTTCTTGGGCATGTATTGTCCGATGGAGGTATTATGGTGGATCCCGCCAAGGTAGAAGAAGTATTGAATTGGAAGGCTCCTACTTCGGTCCATGAAGTCCGGAGTTTTCTTGGGTTGGCTGGCTATTATCGTCGCTTCATCCCGGATTTCTCAAAAATAGCCAAACCCATGACTCGGTTGCTGCAAAAAGACACCAGGTTTGTCTGGACTACTGAGTGTGATGCGGCTTTTCACCAACTGCGAACCCTCCTAACCTCGGCTCCGGTTTTGGCACAACCGGATATCGAGAAACCTTTTGATGTTTACTGTGATGCCTCAGGCATAGGTTTGGGAGGTGTTCTGATGCAGGAAGGCCGAGTAATTGCATATACTTCACGGCAGCTTCGGAAACATGAGGTGAATTATCCAACGCATGACTTAGAACTGGCCGCAGTTGTTCATGCTTTGAAGGTGTGGCGGCATTATCTGCTGGGCAATGTCTGCAATATCTTTACAGACCACAAAAGCCTCAAATACATCTTCACCCAACCCGAGCTAAATATGCGTCAGAGAAGATGGCTGGAGCTGATTAAAGATTATAATCTCCAAGTGCACTATCACCCAGGCAAGGCAAACGTGGTTGCGGACGCTTTGAGCCGTAAATCTCATTGCCATTCCTTAGTTGAAACTGATTTTCACCGATCCCGCCTGTTACATCCGACAGTCTTGTACAACATCACTGTCAGTGGTACTCTCAGAAATAAAATCATCGAGCTCCAAAAGACTGATCCGGGTGTATTTCACATAAAACGGAAGATGAAAGAGGAAGAAACTAAGCATTTCAGGTTAGATGACGAAGGTGTGCTGTGGTTCAAGGATAGGTTAGTGGTACCTAAGGATCGAGAGCTTAGAAATCAGATCCTGTCCGAAGCACATTCTTCCAAGTTGTCCATCCATCCTGGTAGTAATAAGATGTATTATGATTTGAAACCACTTTATTGGTGGACCAAGATGCGGAAAGAGATAGCTGCATATGTTGCTAGATGCGACACCTGTTGCAGAGTGAAAG
>JAKOGQ010000584.1:0-25000 GCA_022457205.1 Saccharum spontaneum
AATGGAGCTGAATGCCTTGTTAGTTCCTTTTCATTTGGTTAGTACATGATACTGCAATTAACTATTTCTATCTTGCTGCTGGAATTGGTGTACTTGGGAGGGATCAAAAGTTTAATTCTAAGCACCACCCTTTTTTTAACAGTATTGAATGTGTTCTGTAACTAAATCTTTTAATTTTTACAGGCTACACTGGGCAATTGTGATGCTGCTGCAAGGACGGTGCTGCAATGCAATGTTGGCAACAAGATTCCCATAAAACTTTGTAGTCTAAATCCTAAATTGGCTGAGACATGCCATCTAGAGATTGAGTTTGAGGAGGTCGATGATGTTGTCTTCTCAGTAATTGGTCAAAGTTCGATTCATCTCTCTGGATACTATGTCCGCGCAAGCAGCAGGTCTAATGTGGGAGATGATGAATCGTATCCTTCTCGATAGTGTCATGTCTTTGTTTCAATTATGTAACTCTCAGACTGTGAAGTCTTCTTAACATGTAATTAGAGAATCTTATGGGGAAGATATTGGGCACTCCGACACTGATGAGGAGCATGATGCCAGCGAGGACAGCTATGAATCTGACTTTATTGATGATCGTGAAGTTCCTGAGAAGTATGGGTCTGATTCTATAGATGATAGTGATGATGAGTGCACCCTTCGACGCCGCCGCAAACAAAAAGGTAAAAGGTTGACCCATGAGGTTTTACTATTTGATTGATATTTGTCTGGACCTGATCCTGCATATCTTCAAACCACATTGTACCCACATTGAACCAGAATATTGTACTGTTGGTAAACTATCACTTAGCTTCTGGCCTTGAGCCCTTGATGTGAATTTAACATTGCCTTTGTTGTTATGTTCTTACTGTTACCATTATACTTAGTTTCTTCTTTTATGTGTTCTTATCTGTCTAGACAGCTTTCTTAAAGGGGTGATACTATAGTGTCCTATGGTGGTGCACATGCACCAGGGAGAAGAAAAAAATTCAATATCAACTAACTCATGTCAACCATATAATACAAAATGTTTTTAGATATTTACTAGATCCGTGCACAAGGATAGCTTATGCCTAGTTTTGCCCCTGCTTGCACGTTTATTCACATAAAACCATTGCACATTTCTATACGTTTCATGTACAGATGTCTGCTCACAGTTCCATTTTCATGTTTTCTAACAAATTTCCAATTTTGTGTAATTAGCTGTTGAAAAACCGACTCAAAAGGCTGAAAGACAGCGGCGCTTGAAGAAGCACCAAGTAGATAGCACCGATGACAATGATGATGATACTCCAGTCACGAAGCCTGTTGTCAAGCGCAGTGCTAAAATATTTGATAGCGGTGATGATGACACTCCAGTCACGAAGCCTGTTGACAAGCGCAGTGCTTCTTCAATGTTTGATAGCGGCAGTGATGAAGATGATAATGTACCTATATCTGTTGCATTGGGCAAGAAAGACAATGCTAAGGTTGCTGAGGAAACTGACCCTCGAAATGGACAGGCAAATGACGTCACCAAAAAAAAGATTACTGATGTCAAGAAAAGAAAACATTCTGCCATCATTGAGGATCCTGCATTATCAATGTATATCTTTTGGTTCCTACTTAGGCTTTTATTTGTTTCTCATATCTATGACCCACTGATCTATAACTAATAGCTTCTCATGATCAGGGATACAACAGATGCTAATGCAACATCTGTTTCAAAACAAGGTGCTGAAATAAAAAAGAAATCAAAGAAAAAGACGAAAAAGCAATCAGGGGAAAAGGATGAGAAGCAGTCCAATATAAGAACATTGGAAGATGGGTTGATGGTAGAAGATCTATCAATAGGAAACATTGATGCAAAAGTGGCTTCTGATGGCTGCAAGGTAGCCGCTTTTAGTTGTTTCCAGAGAGTTCTGTTGGATATGCTTTTAGTTGCAAATTTCATATGAATGGGCTTGATAAAGTTCCCTCTATGATGACCTTTCTATCGTCAGTTTCACACAGATTTCTACTGACAATGTTTTGCTAGCAGTTACTTGATCATGCATGGCTTTACGGTCAATACACTAAGTTTTCAATTTACAGGACTTGTGGGGAAAAGAAATGATGCCAGCTATTATGCTTTTTTTGTGCAGGTCTACATAAAATATGTTGGCATGTTGAAGAATGGGAAAATTGTTCAGTCTAATGTTAGTGAAAAGCCTTACAAGTTCAAGCTTGGTAATATATTTGCAGACACGCTCACTTTTATACTACATCTTGAACTTCTTAATATAAATATTAATGCTGTACCTTGTGCTGATTAAGGTGCTGGAAAAGTTATTCGTGGATGGGACGTTGGTATTCGTGGTAACAACCTCAGAGCTTGATTTTTTTTTCAAGGTCATTTGAGTTAGGGTTATAGATTATAATTTCATAATTTATTGTAGGTATGCGTGTTGGGGAGAAAAGAAAGCTTACAGTCCCACCTTCAATGCTGTACGCATTCTGACATCTTGTTCTTTTTTGTTGTATATACACATCCCTCTAGAGAATTTCTGTATGAACACTTAATTTATTTTGCTTACTAATGATTTTTGTATTCTGCAGCTCTGGTGGTAAATCAGTGGGAGAAGTACCTGAAAATTCTTCAGTCATATATGAAATCGAGTTAGTGAAAGTGAAATAGAGAAAAATGTCAGGCCTTTGCATGTGCCCTATGTCAACGTCTGCAAGAGTTCCAGGAATTTTGTTGATACGCAGATGCCTCATGGTCATATTTTGCTTCCTTCTGGAAGAATTTCTATGCGGCACTCTTGCCGTACCAGCAGTGGACTGCAGCGGATGCTTCTCTATGCATGCCTTAAGCAGAAAATTTTGTCAGTCTAGCAAATGTTACTACTTGGTTTTGCACTGCCAAGCTACATTACTTTGTAAACTGCATATGATGGGTGAAGCACTATTGTGGTCTGGTAATTTGTCATAGTAACTACTTCACGGTTCACTGCTTTGAATCATGTTTCTTTTGTCAATGATTGATTAAGTGGCGTAACAGTTTGATCGGGGTCTCTTAGACTTACGTGCCTTCTTAAATCTTAGAAGTCTTCGTTACTATAGAAGTGGTTTTTTTTTTCTTGTCATGTTCTGCATACATTGAACCTGGCTTTGGGACCCTGTGATTCATGGTAATATAGTTGCAGGTGGCCTAGGTGCCCACTGTCAACCAGCGACGATGCGCCTATCCGCACAGAGAATTGGTGACGGGAGACTGTTGTCAATGTTTGGAGTTCAGTCCTTGCCACCGGCCACCCTGGTTTTGAACTCATGCCAAATGTGCCTCTGACACTGTAGAAAAGAAACCCGCAATGGTTTACCCTCAACAGAACATGGATAAAGATCCGAAACTAAAGAGGTCTGGGCTTCCTATCTTGTTTTAAACTGTTAGAGAAATAATTTTCCATTACTTGGGCTAACTCTAGAAGGGTAGCTATAAAGGTTTCATACATGGGCCACATGGGCCTTAGCCTCATGAGTCTAAACACATACTCCAACACCCCCCGTAGTCTGAACTACCGGCGCAACGGAGTTCGAGGCTGAACAAGAAAGAACACACACAACCCTCAACAGACGCAATTAGCCACCGGTGATGTTGAGGCTGGAGCGAAACTCGGCGAAGGTCGAGGACGGGAGGCCTTTGGTGAAGATGTCCGCGAACTGGGAGGTCATCGGAACATGAAGGACCCGCACCTCGCCCATAGCCACCCGATCACGGACAAAGTGGAGGTCGATCTCCACATGCTTCGTCCTCTGGTGCTGGATGGGGTTGGTGGAGAGGTAGACCGCACTGACATTGTCGCAGTAGATCAGTGTACTCCGGGAGGGCGGAGTGTGCAGCTCAGCAAGAAGCTGCCGGAGCCAGGAGGCCTCCGCCACGCCGTTAGCGACAACGCGGTACTCCGACCGGGAGACCACCGGCTGGCGCTTGGATGACCAGGACACCAGGTTGCCGCCCAGGAAGACGGCGTAGCCGGAGGTGGAGCGGCGAGTGTCCGGGCACCCCGCCCAGTCAGCGTCGGTGTAGACGACGAGGTCGGTGGAGGAGGCCCGGTGAAGGAGGAGGTCGTAGTCGAGCGTGCCCCGGAGGTAGCGGAGGAGGCGCTTGAGAGCCGTGAGGTGAGGCTCCCGGGGGTCATGCATATGAAGACAGACCTGCTGAACCGCATAGGTGATGTCCGGCCGGGTGAATGTGAGGTACTGAAGGGCCCCGGCGAGATTCCTGTACGCAGTGGGGTCGGCCACCGGTGGTCCCTCAACCTCAGACAGCTTGCCCTGAGTGTCGACCGGAGTGGAGCAGGGGTTGCAGTCAGTCATCCTAGCCCGCTCCAGGATATCCCGAGTGTACTGCCTCTGGTGAAGAAGGAGCCCGGCAGGACGGTGCTCAACAGTGACACCGAGGAAGTGGTGGAGCTCACCCAGATCCTTCATCGCGAACTCCTGCTGGAGAGCGGCAATGATCCGGCGGAGAAGTGGCTCGCTGGGGCAGTGAGGACAATGTCATCAACATAGAGCAGCAAGTATGCAGTGTCATCCCCATGGTGGTAGACGAACAGGGACGTATCAGACTTAGCCTCCACGAACCCCAGGGTCAGCAAGAAAACAGCAAACCGGTGGTTCCACGCCCGAGGTGCCTGCTTGAGGCCGTAGAGGGACCGGTTGAGCCGGCAGACCATGTCAGGACGGGTGGAATCGACGAACCCCGCCGGCTGACTGCAGTACACCGTCTCGGTAAGAAGGCCGTGGAGGAAGGCATTCTTGACGTCCAGCTGGTGGACGGGCCAAGACCGAGCAAGCGCCAGCGAGAGCACGGTACGGACGGTGGCTGGCTTGACACCGGGCTGAAGGTCTCGTCGTAGTCGACTCCCGGGCGCTGAGTGAAGCCCCGGAGGACCAATCGAGCCTTGTAGCGCTCGAGAGAGCCATCGGCCCGGCGCTTGTGGGTCTAGATCCACTTGCCGGTGACGACGTTGGAGCCTGGTGGCCGGGGCACCAACTCCCACGTCTGGTTGGCGAGTAGCGTGGCATACTCCTCTTCCATCGCACGGCGCCAATGAGGGTCCAACAGGGTGTCGCGGACGGAAGAGGGTACCGGAGAGACCACCGCGTCGTCGGTCGAAGCCGCGAGGGCACGAGGCGGCAGTGTGCGAGCCGCGTGCCGTGTCACCATCGGGTGAACATGCCGCGGGTGTCGGTGAAGCAGCGGCGGGTGGTAGACCAGCGGGGCACCACGAGCCGGCGGGGACCGCGGTGGTGGTGTCGGTGTCCCCGGCAGAGAAGGGACCGCGAGCGGCGGCGGCCGCGGCCTGCGCTGGTACACCCGTACCGGCGCGGCGAACCTCGACGGAGGTGCCGGGGCAGGTGCCGGCACGGGATCCGGCGTCGATGACCAGCACGGCCCCCCTGGGGCAGAAGCGGGGGATGAAGGCCCCGGGTTTGCACCAATCGGAGAGAACGGGGCCGCGCCAGAGGACGACAGGCCCGGACCCACTGGAGATCCGGGACAGCTGGCCGGCACGGAGCGCGGCGAAGCGGTACCTACAGGAGACCACGAAAAAGGTGGCTGGACCACCGGGTCAGTGGGAAACAGGGAGGGAGGGTCAGGGACCGGAGGGGTGGGAGTGCTGGAAAAGGGAAAGACGGACTCATCGAACACCACATGGCGAGAGATGAGGACCCGTCGGGAGATAAGGTCGAAGCACCGGTACCCCTTGTGATCCGGGGAGTACCCGAGGAAGACACAGAGCGTGGAACGAGGGTCAAGCTTGTGAGAAGAAGTGGCAGCGGTGTTGGGGTAACACGCACACCCAAACACGCGGAGGTGATCGTACCGAGGTGGGGTACCGAAGAGGGCGTGGTGAGGTGTGGGAGCGGGACAGGCAGCGGAAGGAAGGCGGTTGAGAAGGTAGGTGGAAGTGTGCAGGCCCTCAGCCCAGAAGCGAGCAGGAAGAGAGGCCTGAAACAGAAGGGTACGCACGGTGTCGTTGGTGGTGCGAATCATCCGCTCAGCCTTGCCATTCTGCGAAGAGGTGTATGGACAAGACATGCGCAACTGAACACCGTGAGAGAGGAAGAAAGCTTGGGAGGTGGAGTTATCAAACTCGCGACCATTGTCACACTGGACGGCCTTGATGGTGAGGCCGAACTGTGTAGACACCCAAGTAAAGAAGTAAAGGAGCGTGGTAAACATATCTGACTTCGCACGGAGAGGAAATGTCCACGAATAATGCGAAAAATCATCAACAACCACAAGATAGTACTTATAACCGGAAATACTCAGAATAGGAGATGTCCATAGGTCGCAATGTACAAGATCAAAAATACGGGCCGCATGGGAAGTAGAACTAGAAAAAGGAAGACGAACATGTCGGCCCAATTGGCACGCATGACACAGTTGCTCATCATGAGCTCGAGTACATGGAAGACCGGAGCTATGACTGAGCTGTATCAAGGCATCACGTCCAGGATGGCCGAGGCGCCGGTGCCAGGTAGTAGAGGAAGTAGAAGTGACGAAGGCAGCTGACAAAATGGGCGGCGAAGAAGACGAAGGAGCCGCCGGGAAGCGAAGGGTGTAAAGGGGCCTGGAACTGTCACATCGGAGCAGAGGACGCCGGGAAGCCAAATCCTTTACAGTAAGACCAGAAGAGTCAAATTCCATAGAACAAGAATTGTCAGCTGTAAAACGATGAATAGAAAGAAGATTATGAACCATAGAAGGAGCAACAAGAACATTAGGAAGACGGAAGGAGCCATGAGCACCGGCGGTACCCACAGACGTGACTGGAATACAAGAATCATTTGCAACCATAATGGACGAAGGAAGAGAGGAAGAGGGAAAGTGAAGCGACGAAAGTATACCGGGATCAGGAGTGGTGTGGTAGGTGGCTCCCGAATCAGCGATCCACTCGGGTCCGACCGGAGGTGTCAGGCCCATGGTGCTGAACGAGCGAGCCAGGGCCGCCTGGTCCCAGCCGGCGACCTCCGGTGGAGTCCCGGAGGGTGGAACCCACGGCGTAGCAGGGAAGGCGCCGGGTGGAGGACCAGCAGGAGGAGCTCCGGTGAGCATGGCCACCGGTGGACGAGTGTCGGCCCCGGTGGCGTGGTAGGGCCACATGGAGATGCGACCGGACCACGGGTTCTGGAACGAAGGCCATGGGGCCCCCCCTGTGGCCCACCCGGTGCCGGAGCCTAGGGGTGACCCCCCCGGCCACCCCCGCGGCCCCCTCCACGGCGACGACGAGCGCCACGACCCCCCCCCCCCACCTCCGCTCGGCCCGGAGGGAGGAGGGCCCAGGAGAGACGGCGGTGGCGGAGCGGACGACCGTGGGGGAGCAGGCGGACGCGATGGAGTAGCTGCCAGAGCCGTCGAGGACCCCGGAGAAGCGGCAGACCCCGGCTGGATGCCCTGCGTGAGCTCCTCCATGACGAGATCGTCACGGACCTCCAGGAAGGTGGGGAAGGGCCGCTGACGGGTGATCCACGTCCGGAGGTGGGCATACCGGTCGCTGAGCCCGTGAAGGACGTTGAGGACCAAGATGCGATCCTCCACGGGCGAGTCGAGGTCGCCAAGGGAGTCCGCCATGCCCTTCATCCGACAGCAGAACTCGCCGATGGAGAGGTCACCCTGGACGAAGGTGCGGAAGCTCGCGTCGAGACGCAGAGCCCGGGCCTTGGCATTGCCCAGGAACTGGCCCTCAAGGGCAAGCCATGCCCGGCGTGCGTCAGGGGAGGTGCGGACAAGGTCATGGAGGTCCAGAGAGATCGTCCCTAGGATCTAGGAGAGGACGATGCTGTCGAGACGGAGCCACGACGGCGTCTGGACGGTGACCGAGGCGTCGATGAGGACGTGGTCGTCGAGGGCGTAGCGGCGAAGAGTGAGAACCACCAGATCCCGCCAGCTGGTGTAGGAGGGTGACTCCGGCTCGAGGACGACCGGGATGAGAAGGCGAATGTTCTGGACCCCCCGGCCTGGTAGTGGAGCTGGGCCACGAGCGGGTCAGCCGGGTCATGCCAGAGGACGGTGGTGTGGGAGATGGGGCGCCCCGGCGAGGCAGAGGATGTGGCACCAACGTCCTGGGAGGCGGGGGGAACGAGGAGCTGCTCCGCCTCGACGATCTGGCGCGCCAGGGCGTCGGCCGCGTCGCGCTCGCGCTTCAACACGAGCGCAGCCGTGCGCACACGAGCCTGCCCCTCCGCGGCAGCAGCTCGGGCAGCGATGAGGGCGGTGGCGAGGGCGGAGTCCAGACCCGGGCCGCGCAGGAGATGGAGACCACCGAGAGGGGCAGTCTGGAGACCAATGGCAGGAGCAGTGGCGTCGGCAGGGTCTCCAAGGTCAGCAGCAGTATGGAGGAGCGGCTGGACCTCCCTCGGCTGGACCACCCCCGCAGGCGCGACCTCCTCTGCGGTGTCCCCCACTGCGCCAAGGCCGGGAGAGGAGGCCAAGGCACGGGCGGCCACTGCGCCTAGAGCAGCAGCAGCGGCAGCCGCGCCAAGAGGGGTGGGGGGCGGGCGGCGTTGCTGGAGTGGATCGGTGGGGGGCAGGCGGTGCTGCTGGAGAGGGTCGACGGCCTGCAGCTGGAGGGAAGGGGCGGGGGCCGCGCCCAGAGGGAGGCCGGCGCCGCTAGGACAGGCGTCGGTGGCTGGGGGATGGCCGCCAGGAGGAGCGGCGCCGGTGTTGACGGTCCTTAAGTATCAATTATAACTATCAAATAAATAGAGAAAAGGATCCAAATGAAACCAACACCTAGACTTAGGGTTTTATCTGACAGAATTCCACGAGTTTTGCTGTTTGTCTATTTCTGCAGGGGGTTATCAGGAAATACGGAAGAAAGGCCCACATGTCGGATTAATGACGGGATATTAACCGAACACGTAATTATCTTACATCTAGAAGAGTCCAGAAGCCACGAGAACGAACGGGAGGCGTAACAGAGCCGGGGACAGGGCGCCCGCCCTAGTCCCTAGGGCGCCCGCCCTGCTGGCTCTGCCAATCAGGCTCCGCCTCGAGGATTATGCTCCACCGACCTAGAGGATCAAGGAAAACCGCACGATCAATGTCGGTTTGATCCAACGGCCCAGATTCATCCGAAAGGGCTATATAAGCAAGGCCCCTGACCCTGGAGGAGAGGCCCTCGTCTCATACTTCAAACCCTAATTCAGGAGGAGAGCCTCTGATCAAGCCCTAGAGCCACCACATCAACTAGATCTCTAGTTAGCATAGCTACATAGGATTAGAACTAGAAGGAGTCAATCTTCGATTGGTTCCCGGATCTGTCAAGAGGATTCTTGGTAATTCCTCTATTGTTCTTCAATTGTTCATCATTGTTCTTCAATATTATGAATATGACTTTGTTCTATTTCAATATATTGGTTATGACTTTGCTCTACTTGATTATATTTGCAATTATATTGTTCTTAGTTTATCATAGTTATATGCTTGGCTTAGTTAGATTGGAATTATATACATGCCTAGGATCGTATAGCGTTTATCCATGTGTACAGTGGGTGAATGATAACTATTGTGTAGACGTGGTGTCTATACCGTATTTATCTGCGATTGCACCCTATATGCCGGATTGTGGGGTAGTTCGCGATAGTGACAGCTTCGTTGATTCTTATATAGTCCCCCTCTCGTGTATAGGGCAGGCAGAGCAACACTATTACAGGGGAGTGATTGCTATGTTCTTCATCTTCCTTGCTAATATTCACTATGCATGGATATAGTCTTTTCTCACCATGATTGCCAAGTATAATTGCACTAACTATGATATGCTAGACTTTATAGTTAATAATAACTTAGGGAATATCTTTGTAGTTCATCCTAATTCCATGCTAATGACTTGCTAGAATATCTGTTGAGGTGCTTATCATTATTATATGTGGCTAGCTGATCAGATTAATTATCTTTGTCACCATTATCACTTTACCTTTACTTAATGTGACATTTATACCTGTATAAAGAGATTGATAAATACTCTCGGTTATACATGCAATGATGTGTACTCAGTTCCATATTCTCATTCCATTATCAACCATGATACTTAGAAATCCCTTCCCAGTGGTAAAAATATAAATAACGATACCTGGAATACTTCCCGGTTAAAATGCTACATCGGTATTAATCTGTGCGCTTGCAGATCCCTTTTATTATTTATCTTGATGAGCAAATGCATATTTCAATACCGCATCTCTCATGTCATGCTGGGGATGACAACTTGGCTTAAGTGGCATGAGGGATAGGTTTGGCATTTTTGGCGCCGTTATCAGAATTAGAAAACTAAGTCTACTTTTGGTAGTGACGTTAAGAATGCCCAACAAGCATTTTTGGCGCCGTTGCCGGGGAAGGTTGATTACTAAGTAGGAATGAATACGGAACTTTGAGTCATCATTTGCATCACTAATCTGATCGAGCTTATCAATTCTCTTATACAGTTTTACCCCTGTATTTTCCATTTTGATTATTTATTGCAGGGTGATGCATGAATAGAAGACATCTTCCAGACAACTTTGTTGACGATCCCGAAGCCTTATTCAGAAGAACAAGAGCCAAGCTCAAGAAGACATCGTCAACACTTCAGCACAAAGCTTCATCCAAATCCGAAGACCGCCGAAGTTTCATCCGGAATTTGTCGACTGAATTCGAAGCCATGGCGAACAAGTCGATCCACGAGTTCTCAGCTCCCACTACGGACAACATCCGCACTGGACCTGCTGGGGAGATCGACCGCAACTTCGAGCTCAAGCCTGGGCTCATCAACATGGTGCAAGCTAACCAGTTCTGTGGGAAGCCACATGAAGACGCTAGTGCTCATCTTCAACACTTCCTGGAGATCTGCAGCACTTTCACCATGGCTGATGTCCCCAGAGACGCCATACTACTTCGCCTTTTCCCATTCTCACTGTTGGGGAGAGCGAAGCAGTGGTTCTACGCTACAAAGGAGAAGAACACTACGTGGGCACTCTGCTCTACGAACTTTCTGGCCAAATTCTTTCCCATGGGCAAGACCAATGCTCTCCGTGGGAAGATTACAAGTTTTCAGCAACAACATGATGAATCCGTTCCAGAAGCATGGGAGCGCTTCCAAGACTACATCCTAGAATGTCCCCATCATGGAATGGAAAGCTGGCTGTTGATGCAGACATTTTATCATGGGCTCATTAACAGTGCCCGTGAAACCATGGATGCTGCAGCTGGAGGAGCATTCCTATCACTCACCATACCTCAAGCCACAGCTCTTGTGGAGAAGATGGCATCCAACCAAGGTTGGAATGAAGAAAGAACTCAGACACGCAAGAGAGGTGGAGGTATGCACCAGCTCAAGGAGGTAGACATGCTGTCTGCCAAGCTAGACCTACTCATGAAGAAGCTCGATGATCGAGCTGGAGAAAAGAAAGAAGTCATGCACGTCTACGACTCCCACATGACTTGTGAGGAGTGTGGAGGTACTGGACACTCGGGCAATCACTGTCCTGAGTTGCTGGAGGACGTGAACTACATCAACAATAACAACAACTACTACAACCGTCCTCAGCAGAATCAAGGTTGGAATCAACAGAGGCCTAACTACTCAGGTAATTACCAAGGTAACAATTCTTTCAATAATAATAATAATTATCCACCTTTGAGAGAGTTAGTGTCCAACCAAGGAAAGCTAATGGATAACCTGTCTAAGAAATTGGCATCTAATGATAAAATACTAGAAAATATAAATAATAGAATGGATAATTTCTCTACTGCCATCAAGAACCGGATTAGCTTTAATAAAATGATTGAATCTCAGTTGAATCAAATAGCTGCTGCTGTTCCTGCTACTAACCCCGGTATACCATCACAACCGGAAGGACTAGAATCTGCAAATCTTGTAGACATGTTTGATGCAGGAGATTACTGGAGTAACCCTATCGTGGAAGTAAGTACTGACCGTTTGCCGGTCAAGAGAGGCGATCCAGGACGCCCCGTCATCCCGATCTCCATCGGCATGCGAGACTTCCCAGAAGCACTCTGTGACTTTGGCTCCAGCGTCAACATCATGCCCAGGGTACTCTATGAAAAACTCTTTTCACAACCATTATTAGAAACAACCATGTGTTTGCAGCTTGCAGATAGGACACTGAGTTTCCCGAGAGGAATATTGAAGAACATCTGTGTCCGAGTGGGTTCCTCGTACGCTCCAGCAGACTTTGTAGTGATAGAGACCGGTTTTGATGAGAGGGCTCCCGTCATCCTAGGGAGACCATTCCTGAACACCGCGGTAGCTGTCATCTATGCTAGTGCTGCCAAGATCAGTTTCTACATCAAGAGGAGGAAGGAAACGTTTTCCTTCAAGAACAAGACCGCACAAATCCCAGAGCAACCCCAATATGAATCAAGGAAGAGGACCAACAGGAGGAACAAGAGCAAAAATCAAGTATGGACCGAGACAGCTAAGATGGTCACTGCCGTGCACAAAGGTCAAGATCGCCAACTCAAGTCACCGTTCTTGCCTAAGAAGGACGACCCAGGTATGCCAAGCATTTATTGCTCCATTAATGGGTTCCACTTCTACAAGATACTTTGCGACACTGGGTCGGGCGTCAACATAATGGCCAAGGTCACCTATGAACTTCTGTTCGGAATCATGCCTTTAAACCCAACATATATTCAGCTCCAGATGGCAGATCAGACATTCCGACAGGTCGAAGGTACAGTAACTGACGTCCCTATCAAGATAGACGATCACTTTGTCCATACAGACTTTCAGGTTATTGACATGGGAGAAGATGAATATGATCCACCCATCATCCTTGGAAGACCATTCCTAAGTACTGTCAAAGCAATCATCTACATTGGAACTGGAGAAGTCCACATGCACTTCCCCTCTGAGAAGGTACGTCTTTACTTTACTGACCCTAACTATGTATTTGAAGAATCCAAGCAGGTCAGGACAAGAAGAAGGCGACGTAACCACAATCAGAAGCAACAGGTCATCAAGGACGGATGGGCAGATTATGAAGGAGAAGTGGTAAGATCTGAAGACATACCACTCAACCAACACTGTCCTAAGGAGACCGAAGCACCGAGACAAGTATGGAAAGAAAAGACAGTTGCACATGAAGAAGAGGCGCCGCCGGAACCATCGACTACGCCATCCACCAAGTCCCAGGACGACTGAACGAATAAGAGTCCCGTTCGGAGGACTTAAAAACACCGAACGCCTTGCTAAGAGGTAACTTGGTAGTTATCATTTCCTTTTTAATTATTTACTTTATCTTAAATAGTTTGCTTAGTTAATCATATTCATACTATCTTAAAAAGAAAATAAAAATGTTAAAAACCCTAAAGCCCCATGTGAGTATGCGAGTGGCATAAAACCCATAAGTACATTCACTGTGGTGGCATAAAAATATATATATATATAATAAATACATAAATATTTTCTTCTGCTTTATAAAATAAAAAAAAGAAAAAAAACATAAAAAAATCAAGGAGGCTCAGCATGATAAAGGCTAGATATTTATGCTAACACTTAATCAGTTCCACAAAGCTTTGTTGTCTATTTGAGCTTCACAGAATTCAAGGAGACTAGCAGACGGAGGACATTCTAATCGCTGTCAGGGTGCTGCCGACTTTCAAATACACCTCCGCCATCTGCTAGCTACATCAGAAGAGATTATGTCAAGATCCAGCTTGGGGGAGAGCACCTCCATTATCTTGCTAAGTATTTCTATCTTTATCTTTATATTTATATATACTTCTAACCTATAAAAATAAAAATATACATAACTATGAAAAAACCAAATAAAGATTTTGTGCTTATATATATACCTATATCTTTTGCTTAGTGTGTTTTAATAAATAAATAAAGTGGCTATGTTAAACTGAATCTAAATAATAATAAAACTCTAGCATGGATATGATGAATAGTTGCTTTGCCTAATTTTCAAATTTGAAGTTCTCTCTCTAAGTTTACATAACTGTTATCATTTAAAGCTTGCTCTAAACCTGAACTTGTGGGAAGAGAACTTGATCTAAAGTCTAAGTTGTTAACGGATATGATATGGGAAGGTTGAGCTGCTGTTTATCTATTCCTAGAGATGCTAGAATTCTGGAGAATTTTATCTTTGAAAATCTTAAAATACTACATGATGAGTTCCTGTATGATGAGAGTTTAAGTTCCTACCACAACCATACATTCATGCTTGCTAGACTTTAAGCCATAACTTTACTTTTTACTGCTTATGAGCATTGAGTGTAGTCAAGCTGTGTAGACCCTTAGGAGCTTGTCATGCGGTTAAAATCAAGATTCACTTGCACGATCACTCATACATGCTGCTTCTACTCCGGAAGTACGCATCCACATATATCCACTCATTCTCATCTCCAGATCCACATAAAATTATTCTACTCCTAATCCGGGAGAGAATAGCCAAAAATATTTTCCCATTCTTGTTATCCCCTGTGAAATAAATGCTCAAGCTATTTTGGTTACTACCACTTGCTATATTATTCTAAGGAGATAAGTGCTCTATACGAGGAAATAAAAAGGGGCAAGTGCCAGGAACCTCGAAAAGAAAAAGATACGAGGAAATAAAAAGGAGCAAGTGCTCGGAACCTCGATGAAAAAAAATGTGAGAAGAGAGGTAAAAATGGACAAGTGTCCGACAGTAGAATTATGGGTACAAGATACCCACCTGAGAGGAAAAAAAGAAGAAAATATAGAGCACCTCATTCTCCTCAAGAGCTTTAAAAGCAAGAAAGGTACGTATCCCCTCAAAAAGAGCAAAAGTAGAATTAGACTTTCATCATTGTTATCATCACTACCACCATACACCATTTATTCGCCACACATGCACATCTTGATTTGACTTATTGGCTTGTTTCTCTGGATCCATGGTTTGACTATGCAATAAATGTCTTGTAAGTATGTATACTTTATCTCCCACCGATGAGCTCCAGATATCAAAAGCCTTATTAGAATAGGATGAGAGAGAAGGCAATGTCACTCTGCCTTATACCACAAATACTACATACTTTGCTTTGAGAGAAGGCAAACATCATTACTGCCTTGGTGAGGATCCAGAAATACCACAAAAGAGAGACCTGAGAGAGTCATACAAGGAATCTCTGAGTTTTATTTGAAAATCTGCAAAAAAACTCCAAGAGCTATAGCTAATCAAGAATAAGAGACATGGCGCTTGACTAGACTGTTCTATCTTTTAACCGCTCAAGACAAAGGTGACGGTTGCAAGCCCCATGGTGAAAGGTATAATGAGTAAGTTTTAAGTCTTGACAGTTTACTTTAACTCAGAGATGAGACTCTATTTGAAAGCATGTGTATCGTCAAAATTCAAAGGCATTTCAGCAACTACTGAGTCTCTCCTTGCTCAGGGACGAGCAAGAGGTAAGCTTGGGGGAGTTTGTTGACGGTCCTTAAGTATCAATTATAACTATCAAATAAATAGAGAAAAGGATCCAAATGAAACCAACACCTAGACTTAGGGTTTTATCTGACAGAATTCCACGAGTTTTGCTGTTTGTCTATTTCTGCAGGGGGTTATCAGGAAATACGGAAGAAAGGCCCACATGTCGGATTAATGACGGGATATTAACCGAACACGTAATTATCTTACATCTAGAAGAGTCCAGAAGCCACGAGAACGAACGAGAGGCGTAACAGAGCCGGGGACAGGGCGCCCGCCCTAGTCCCTAGGGCGCCCGCCCTGCTGGCTCAGCCAATCAGGCTCCGCCTCGAGGATTATGCTCCACCGACCTAGAGGATCAAGGAAAACCGCACGATCAATGTCGGTTTGATCCAACGGCCCAGATTCATCCGAAAGGGCTATATAAGCAAGGCCCCTGACCCTGGAGGAGAGGCCCTCGTCTCATACTTCAAACCCTAATTCAGGAGGAGAGCCTCTGATCAAGCCCTAGAGCCACCACATCAACTAGATCTCTAGTTAGCATAGCTACATAGGATTAGAACTAGAAGGAGTCAATCTTCGATTGGTTTCCGGATCTGTCAAGAGGATTCTTGGTAATTCCTCTATTGTTCTTCAATTGTTCATCATTGTTCTTCAATATTATGAATATGACTTTGTTCTATTTCAATATATTGGTTATGACTTTGCTCTACTTGATTATATTTGCAATTATATTGTTCTTAGTTTATCATAGTTATATGCTTGGTTTAGTTAGATTGGAATTATATACATGCCTAGAATCGTATAGCGTTTATCCATGTGTACAGTGGATGAATGATAACTATTGTGTAGACGTGGTGTCTATACCGTATTTATCTGCGATTGCACCCTATATGCCGGATTGTGGGGTAGTTCGCGATAGTGACAGCTTCGTTGATTCTTATATAGTCCCCCTCTCGTGTATAGGGCAGGCAGAGCAACACTATTACAGGGGAGTGATTGCTATGTTCTTCATCTTCCTTGCTAATATTCACTATGCATGGATATAGTCTTTTCTCATCATGATTGCCAAGTATAATTGCACTAACTATGATATGCTAGACTTTATAGTTAATAATAACTTAGGGAATATCTTTGTAGTTCATCCTAATTCCATGCTAATGACTTGCTAGAATATCTGTTGAGGTGCTTATCATTATTATATGTGGCTAGCTGATCAGATTAATTATCTTTGTCACCATTATCACTTTACCTTTACTTAATGTGACATTTATACCTGTATAAAGAGATTGATAAATACTCTCGGTTATACATGCAATGATGTGTACTCAGTTCCATATTCTCATTCCATTATCAACCATGATACTTAGAAATCCCTTCCCAGTGGTAAAAATATAAATAACGATACCTGGAATACTTCCCGGTTAAAATGCTACATCGGTATTAATCTGTGCGCTTGCAGATCCCTTTTATTATTTATCTTGATGAGCAAATGCATATTTCAATACCGCATCTCTCATGTCATGCTGGGGATGACAACTTGGCTTAAGTGGCATGAGGGATAGGTTTGGCATTTTTGGCGCCGTTATCAGAATTAGAAAACTAAGTCTACTTTTGGTAGTGACGTTAAGAATGCCCAACAGCCGGCCGGATGAGTGGCAGGAGCAGGGGCGCCGACCAAAATCTGAGCCCAGGAAGGAGTGGAATGGGATGGGAAGTAAGAATAGAGAGAAGGGGGAGGGGAAGTGCCGCCGGCCATGGTGGCTGGGGTCGGCGGCGGCGCCACCAGGAAGGTGCGGCGGGCAGAGGGAGGAGAGGAGAGGAAGACCTAACCCTAGGCTACTGATACCATGTTAGAGGAATGATTTTTTATTACTTGGGCTAACCCTAGAAGGGTAGCCATATAGGTTCCATACATGGGCCACATGGGCCTTAGTCTCATGGGCCTAAACACATACTCCAACATAAACCACTTCTATAGTTTATGAAAAATTGTGCGTTTACCCTCAGTGTGTTTGCCACCTGTAGAAATTCCTGCAGCTTTACTTTGCTTCCAAAAAAAAGTTTATGAAAAATAAAAAAAATGAGGTTTGGGCTTCCTATCTTGTTTTAAAGAATTGTGCGTCAATTTTGTGATTTTTGCATCTGAAACCTTTTAAAACTTTGTTCTGTAGTTGCTCCACCTTGTACCTGTCGGGTTTCTAATTGCTGTTCCGTTACCTGGTGACTGTTGAGCCTGGCATACTCACATCACACCTCCAGTAGACCTTGTTCCATTGGTATAATTCATTTCAATTCACAGGATTCTGGATTCTGTAGCAAAAACAACACCTAGTCGGCTATCCTAAAGCCGAACCTCTCTCTCCTTGCATAAGATAGAGAGGCCTTATTTCCTGGCACTTATTCAGAAACAACATATGAGCAAGTCCATAAGCCCAAATACGGAGGCATCATGAGGGACAGTGTGTCCGTCTGCCTCTTGAAATTGACAACTGTAGCTAGAAGCTCTAGGAAGGAGCGCCAAGGTAAGACGCCAGCCGCAGAATGTCGCAGAAGACGCCACCCGCAGTCACCTCCGCGCCCGCACCTGGACCCCGCACGATCAGCGGCTGCTCCTTGTACCTCGAGGTGGTGAAGGCGATGATGTTGTCAGAGCCGGAGAGCTGCGCGAACGGGTGATCCCTCTTGTACCTATGTAGTTCCACCTGTCCCCTCTTGTTCACCGTGTCCACCACTCCAACGTAACGCAGGACCTGCAGAAGGAAAAAGGGAAGCTGAATCACCTCTGCTCAAGTAATGTTGGAAATATGCACCGAGAATGGATCCAACAAAGCAAAGGCTAGATCTCATGCATTGCGCAATCCAATTGTCATGTCCCAATAGAAATGTATCTGATCAGAGTCACGACATCGGAAAGAGAGGAGGTCTACTCACTTCGTCTGCAGCCTCAGCATCACTGCGTTGCCTGGCCCAGTCCTCATCAAAGGATGGTAGCTTTTGCATGAATTCATCTGCTGACGAGCATGACTGCATGATAAAAACAAATTAGGAAGAGTGAAATACAAGGCATTATTTGCTAAGAGGAGAATAATCTTACTGCAAGTGTTTCTGGCACAAGGCTCTTCACAGGAACATCGGAAAGTTCAAGCCTCAAACCAGATTCCCTTGCAAGGATAGTGACCTGCTCCAATAGGGGGGAAAAAGTAGTCACTAATGAAGAACAAGAAGAAAAAAAACTACATTAAATGTAAGTTTGGTTTTCTGTTTTTTGAAATCCTTACACACATAGTCAAGGCTAGGAATTTTGTTACGTCGTCAATCAAAAAGTGTGAAGATAAGGGCATAATGATCTTTTCTTCCTCATCTAGTATTGTAGTGTCCCGGAGACAAAAACTACAAATTTGCGGTGGCCTATGGCGAAATCAAATATAGTGTCCTATAGGCAAAGCCATACTCTTCAGTGTAATACACTTTCCCCATTATCTTTGGTCATATCCTCAACGTTTTAGTTTTATGTGTTCTGTAAGGTACAGAAATCAGAAATTGTCCATCTCAAAGAAAAAAGAAAAATAAATAAAAAAACCATCTACTGTGCTGATAAATTGAAATACAGTGCCTGGTGTAAGAAAGAATAAGTATGATATTCAATAACCATTTGAGAGAAAACAGGGTCTACCTTTCGGGCAACATCAGTTCCAGATAGATCATCTCTTGGATCAGGTTCAGTGTATCCTGCCTCTTTTGCTTCAGCAACAACATCACTAAACGTCTTTGTTCCTTCGAAATTGTTAAATATATAACTCAAAGTTCCACTGAAAAACAACTCTTCGTATCAGCCATCAATCGAATGATACTGAATTTATTGAATGAAGAAGATTGTGGACTTTCTATTCAAGCATTCCATACAAACATTTACTATGGTTCATTTGTGGTTTACCAAAGTTGCAGAGTGGCACAGTAAAATTCTCCTGTAGCCTGGTCGGGAGCATACACACAAACCTGAAAATGCCTTCAATACGCAGTATCTTATCACCCGTCTCCAGAAGACCTCGCAGGGTGCTAATGATTGGGAGGCCAGCACCAACAGTTGCTTCATAAAAGTAATGAGTGTATGAGGCACGCTGCAGAGTCCGTAATTTCAGGTACTGTATCCAAGAAAAAAAGAAACATTTATTAATCAATAAACACTGCAGCAGCAAATGTGCATTCTGTATGGAATGTGCTTTCAATTTGACATCTTTATGTAACATGCAAATAGATCTTAGCTAAAGTGATTATGTCTTAAGGATCACAAATCACAGAAGTTTAATGTCTTCCAAGATTCACAAATAACGAGGTTTATGCCTGGATTAGCCATGATCAGTTGATCAGTCATTGATGCAGTTAATGGGCACAAACTGACAGTCAATTAAAATACAGTCAGTGATCATTAAAAACAACTATTTCACACAGAAAAAATATAAAAAGTTTCACCAGACAAATAATTACCCGATCAAGTGGCCCAGAATTTGCTTTCTTATTAGGCGTGATGACATGAATACCCTTCTTTAACCAATCGTAATAATGGGATGCCACATTTGTATCCGCTGTGCAGTCCACCAAAACTTTGTTCGGAAATACATGATTACCAGATAAATGATGAACAAAATTATCAATATCAGCTGGTTCTGCTTCCTTTTGTAGAAGCTGTTTCCACTGGGTTAAGTCTATTCCCCTACAGAAAAGCAGAAAAGGAAAGTTTGTAAAATATCAAGGAAAACATAATTATAGTAGCAAACCCCAAAAGAGCAACGTAAAGCTTTAGGTCAGGAAAAAAACCAGTAAAACAAATAACTAAATATCCACTGCTGTTTGAATGACATGCAAAATTTCTTAATTTTTAACAAAATTAGAAGCTGATTCCTTCCTTCCTATAATGCGCCTGATAATACAAAATTATTTTGCAGCAAGTCAGCACAATCACAGAAGAGGAAACAAGGATTCAATTACATACGTGTCGTTCAAAAGCATTGTACTTGAGCCAGTTATTCCAATGACACGCACATCAATGTTCATATTTTCCTTGAGAACAGCAGCCTGCGGAAATATAAATCAATACAACTGCAAATTTCTGGTTTAAATGAACTCTGAAAGTCCTTCAAAGAAATGACTGGATGCTGTTTATGAAATTACAAGGCTGAAGATACCTGATCCTTCAGCTGGTTAAGGAGTGTTCCACCAATTAAACCAGGTCCAATGATCCCAACAGCAAGTGTGGTTTTGGAGAGGAAGAACCTTGAGTGAGCAGCTCTCAGAGCCCTTACACAATCTTCTTGCTTCAATACAACAGTAATATTGTATTCACTGCAACCTTGAGCTATTGCTCGAACATTAATGTTTGCCTGAATCCGTTATAATAGGTTAATAAGACCCAGCATCAATAGAACTCCCATTTCACCAAACCAAGAATGCAAAATACCTTTGCTAACGCATCAAAAAGTATTGCACTGACTCCAGGAGTGCTAGCCATCCTCAGACCAACAGCAGCAAGAATGCTGCAGCCATTAATAACTTCAACCTGAAATGAATTGTTTGCATAAAAAATAGAAGTGATCCAATTCATACAACAAAGACTTCGCTATACATTCACATCGCAACTCATTAAGCTACTTCCCTTGCTAATAAATCACAAATCTGTAAACTGTAAACAGGGAAAGGAAAATGCAGCAACAAAGTACATTTGAGAGGTGTTCTATTATCTTTCATTTTGTTGCTGAGTTTTTGGAGGTGGTCTTAAAGTCATGGTACCGACGAAGAATGGAATGAAATTTATCTTCAATTTATTCTTTCTTGTGACTGTGATATCGAGTTAGCATCTTATTGTTCACTTGCATATATATATATAACATTTGGGATGATGCTACTGCTTGGACAGGTGTGTCAATCCTAGTCATGTTTCACCAGATGAGCAAGCTTCATACATTTAGACTGGAAGTAACATTATTCCATTCTGAAAACTAACATGATTCGCTCGAATCATGTCAAAGGCCTTGTTTGGCACAGCTTATTCCTCAGTTTCTCCACAAATTAAGCAGAAGCTGTGCTGAACACCAGGATCCTGCAGCAGCTTATTAATAAGCAGGATCTGCGTTTGACCAGCTTTTCCAGTTGCAGATTATGCACAATAACAGGCTTTGTCAAACAGGATCATTTAAGTCATGTTTGCTGATTCGAGTATTTAAAATAATCGCTGTAGAAGATGATAATTACCTTAGATAACCTCCCTGCTGCTAATGCCTCACGAAACCTAACATGTAACGCAGCAGAAACCGCAGCAACTTCCTTTTCTGGAACAGCAAAGCATACTGAATGTTCACTGCTAGCCTGCATGATATTTGCAGTGAGGAAGAACCAAGATGAATCATATGTACATAGCAAAGATAAATGGACATTATCTACCTGAGATATCATGATAACATTAGCTCCAACATCTTTAACAGTACTAAATATAGCACTTGCTGTACCTGGAACACCAGCCATTCCAGTTCTGCAGTGAAGAATTGTAGAATATTAGGTAATACAAGAAATCCTTTTAAGAGTCACACAGTCAATAGTTAAGCCATCTTGTGTGTAGTTAATTAACATTGCTACATCAGCCAAAAGCAGCATCTAGCGTAGATATCTCTAGTGGACATGGCGACCAATTTCTATTGAAAGCTACATACAATACAGAAGATCATGGAAGTTCAGTTTCACAGGGTTAATTGCTAAAAGCATAAACAATCAGTTGTATAGAACTTGGAGGTTTAAAATAAGAAATTATGATAGCTTACCCTTCAACATTAACAAGTGCTAAATTATCGATAGTAGCAAATGATTTGACACATGCGTCTAAATCACCATTTTCATTGGCCGGCTGCTTGCAAATCACGGTTCCAGGGGCAGAGAGATTGAACATGTTCTTAATAACAATGGGAATGTTGTCTTTCATCACAGGTATAATGGTGCGCGGATGCAAAACATTTGCCCCAAAATATGACTGCATACAATAAGTAAATCAATGAGAGTTAATGTGGTAGGGATATAATAGCTTGGAATGCAAAGAAAGAATGATCATAGAGCATAATTGCATAAAACATGTTGTGCCCCATTGCTCAAATGTAGTTAAATGATGAATGACATGCATATGAACAACAGTACAAAGAATAGAGAAAATACCATTTCCCAGGCCTCCTGGTAAGACAAAGTGCTTAAGATCACAGCCTCACTAACTGCATTAATCAGATGCTTATTTATCAGATATATAATTAACTCATTGGTACAAGAGAAGGACATTGCCCTGTTTTAATAAAGAACTAGACAAAGCCAACATGTTTGCTTTCCAATATCCATAATGTGGTTATAATGATTTTCTAGATAGTTGAAGTTTAAATGTTTCATTGGAAGATATATTTGCACCAACATCAAAATGAAGAGATCAAAGTACATGGAGGCTTTTATCAGCACATCCAGTTCTTTGATAAGTACTTGAGAGAATACACTCAATACTGTGAGTGGCAGTATTAACAAACAATTACTGTTGCAAGTTTCTAGTTAAGTACATAAATCACACTATCACAGGATTTTAGTTAAGCAATGTCAACCGTATTATGGCAAAAAAAACAGTATTATTGTGCTTTTAACATTTCACATGAACTGTTTGACATATGGATAGACAAGAATTAAAGGAATGTGAGTAGGCATCCTAATCCATGTGACACTTGCAACTCTTTGATCTGATCTATCAAAATCTCATCCAATAGGTGATGCAACGGTTAGCACCCAAACATGAATTTGCACTATATGCATCCCCTAAATCATGCCAATGCCAACATAAGAAGTTTAAAATGGATCAGAAACAGTCAAAAAGCAAATTATGACTCTCTTAGGACAAACCTTTTCTAGGATCAGCGCTAAATACCCCGTCAACATCAGTCCAAATAGTGACCTGGCGTGCCCTGACAAGAGAACCAATTATGGCTGCTGAGAAATCACTTCCATCCCGCTTTAGAGTTGTAGGAATGTTTTCAGCTGTACTTGCAATAAACCCTGTAGCAACTATTATCTCAGCTGGTTGTCGAGAAAACCATTTCTGAAGTCGCTTCTCAGATTCCAAATAATCAGGGTCTACTTGATTAGAACCACTGGGTTTTACAACTAGAACTTCTCTTGTATCCATCCAACTGCAGGGTGCCCCAGACTGCATGGTTTAAATACTGCAGTGTAGGTCAGTTTGTAAAGAAAGGTAAACTCTGGATCGAAATACCGGTATCCTGTAACTGTAGCAAAGGAATGGAAGTACAACTCATAGTTGTAAATGATTCTGAAAGACACACACATGTCTAATTGGTAGCATATACTATAAATACTCCTTCAATTCCAAAATATAAGGTGTTTTAGTTTTGTCCTAAGTCAAATTTCTCAAACTTTGACCAAGTTTATAACAAAATGCATCAACATCCACAACTATATGGCACTTGGATTAAATTCCTATCCAACTATATTTAAAATTCTAAATTATGGCACTTGGAGAAAGCAGGAGCGATGAATTCACTGCTCCTGTCAATAGATTCAGTTATGATCAATTTGCATCATCAGAGTACCCAACTATATCAGCACATGGTTACAAATGTTGCTGACATGCCAATTCTACGATATTGGAGTGGATAAGCTCACTGCAGCCTTAGTAAGTTGTTCAAATTGCAGATAACTATAAAGTTGTCTAACTTTTACCATGTGTACCTTCTTTATTGCATACGACAGCATCTGTGCAGACCACAACTCTCCATGCCCAACAACAAAGTCAGAGAAAGATTCTGTCGCATGCCCAGCTGCAAACATATATAAATAAATATTAAATACAGGTATTATAAATCACTTTTTTTTCTCGAACACGCAGGAGAACTGCGTATCATTATAGTAAGAAGGTATTATAAATCACTGACATTACATATTTCAAGTTACCACTAATTTTGGGCATATTTGGTGCCCCTGCCTAACCTTATGTAGCAAGGATAGTAATAGCCAAGACAAACAGCACCAGTGGATACATGTATACATGTGACTGCTAAAGCAAATACAGAACCCCAAAACACATATAAAACCTCCATAAGAGACAAATTCTAAGTTCTAACAAGAAGATGGTGCTAAGTTTTGATGTACAAGTCAAGGCATGATCGACTCAGCATCTAGCAGACTGCAGAAATCATGAAGTCAGGTTTTCCAAAATCCATGATAGCAAAAATAACAAACAGGTAAGAATTCAACAAGCTGAGAATATACTTCCAGACCTGAGAAACAAGATTTGTTACTCAAGAATAGAAGAACATGAGATGTGGAGATATTAGCAGCTCAAACCTATATAAATAGCACGGAGCATGGCTCGCAAGTTGCTGACGTCTGAGTGCAACTGAGACAAGAATCTTGCAAGATCTTCTCTATCAAGGAGATCCTTTGCTGCAGCCATATGCTTCTCAAAAACTTCTTCCAATGCTATTGTATATGAATCATCCCTTGACTGAGCCTTCTGTACAAGGTTGTACATCATGTCGGTTACTTTGGACATTGCTGA
>JAKOGQ010000585.1:0-25000 GCA_022457205.1 Saccharum spontaneum
CTGCCTTTTACAAACAAAGCCTTGAGGTGTTGTCTCTCATCATCGGCAGGCTTCTCAAAAACAGCCATCATTGGATCTAGCATTAATTGAGCTATTTGGTCAGAGAAAACAGCCTCTTCTTCGCTATCAGACAGAGCCAAAAATTCCATCGGCAACATAAACACCATATTGACATCCGCCGATGGACCTTTATTTTTGTGCCTTATCTGCCACTGCTGGTTACCAGATCTCTCATTGGAGGGACTTTCTTCTTGATATAAATCTTTTTGACGCTCTCACTGCATTTTTCTCTTCTGTGTCTTTGTCAAACCCTCTGGACACCATTGAGGAAGCTTAGTTTTCCATACTGGCTGATAAGTCCTAGTTGTCTCCACATGACGTATATTAGGATCCCTGTAAAATATTTCTTCATCAGGAACTCTTGCATTTGCCATCTCTTCAAGTTCCTCTTGGTTTCTCGAAAAATATGCAACGCGTTTACCAAGCCTTTCATGTACACTGAGCCTGCCCCCCAGCCGATCATGTACTGATGCTCTCCCTCTGATCGGCTCATTAATGAGCAAACCTTGATTACCAGATTGAAACCTTCTTACAGGATGATTAACTCCATAATAACCATTGCACTCTGGACAATCTTCAACAGTAGGTAACTTAATACCTTCCTCCCAACAATGAATAAAAAATGAACAATTCCAATGATCCCTATGCCGATTTCACTCTTCTTGACGTCTTTCTTCTTGTTGTCGTTGATACCGGTCCCTTCGCTGACGCTAGCCTTCTTGTTGTCTTCGATGAGTGATCACGATGCCAGACCGAGGAGGCCTCCCAGAACCGCTACTTTCCGTCAATAGCCCCTTGCCTTTTGCATCATCGGTAGTTATCCGATATTGGGGATCTACTGATGCATTCTTTTCAGCAGCTTCCGATGTCAACACCTTAATTTTCCCTTCAGCATCCAACATATTTGCTGGAAAAGGATGTTGATCAATTTTTATCGGCTTTTGAATCTTGGAATTGCCAAATTTTATTCTGCTAGACTCAATAGCTAATTGCAATTATTGTCTAAATACTTTGCACTCATTGGTACTGTGTGAAGTTGCATTATGCCACTTGCAATACAACATATGCTTCAACTCTTCTACCGATGGGATCACATGATTAGGTGACAATTTAATCTGGCCCTCCTGAAGCAAAAGATCAAATATCTTATCGGCTTTGGTGACGTCAAAAGTAAACTTTTCTGGCTCTTTGTGACCAAAGGGACAAGATATCGGCTTCTTATTCTTAACCCACTCTGCCAAACCGATAACTGGTTCATTATCTGAATTAGAATCTTCCGCCTCTTCAACAAATAAAACTTTCTTGTTCCAATTTCTTTTAGGTTCAAAAACCCTAGTGTCTCGATCAGAAATCCTTTGCACTAAATGACTTAGGCTTTCGAACTCCTGAGAAGCATATCTGTCCTTAAGGTGTGGTAACAATCCCTGAAAGGCTAAATCAGCAAGCTGCCGATCATCCAATACCAGGCTATAACATTTGTTCTTTACATCTCGTAGCCTTTGCACAAAGCCTTCTACCGATTCATCATTACGCTGTTTCATCTTTACCAAATCGGTAAGCTTCTTTTCATGAACTCCAGCAAAGAAATACTTATGAAATTGCTTTTCCAGATCAGCCCAAGTGATAATAGAATTTGGCGGTAGTGAAATAAACCATGTAAATGCTGATCCGGATAGAGATGATGAGAACAGACGAACTCTCAATTCATCTCTACAAGCTGCCTCTCCGCATTGAATAATAAAACGATTAACATGCTCCATGGTTGATGTATCGTCTTGCCCAGAAAACTTAGTGAAATCTGGCACCTTGTAACGATTTGGGAGAGGAATTAAATCGTATGCCGAAGGATACGGAGTCCGATAAGAATAGGTATTAACTTTGGGCTTGATCCCAAACTGATCCTTCATAATTTCTGCTATTTTATCGGCCCAGAAAGCATCAACATCTTGTCGACGATATTGTTGAATCTCCACTGGAGGTATCTGATGGTACCCTTCTGCATACCTTTGTGGCCCACGATCTCCAGCAATTGGCACATTTGCCACTATCTGTGGTCCATTAACCTGCTGAAAAGGGTTCATCGGCTGAGCTGCCGATGCTTGATTCTAAAAACCAGCATGCATGTGACCTTGATGAACTCCTGTGGCTTGCTGATTTGGCTGAACTGTATGTTGAGTGGGAAACTGCCCTGACCAATTATTAGTATTCATCGGCACTAAATTTGCCGATGGCTGGTAGCTTGTTGGCATTGCTGGATAATTACATCTAACTTGAGGCATAACCTGGACTCCAGGTTGACTGGTAATAGGAGTCTTTTGCTGCATCGGTAACAAATTTACCGATGGACTTGAACTAGATGTTTGACCCAAAGACGCCTGAAAACCTCCTAGATTCGGTTGTACAGTAGTTGTAGTATATTGAGGCGCTTGGGCTATCGGCAAACCAGCCGATGGCATAGGAGTTTTTCCCGCTGCATCAAACACTTGAGATAATCCGTGATTGAAAGCAGATGGCTCTGGAGGCATACCATATCCCCACCAATTAGCAGGAGTTTGATTATTCTGTAGTACAGGACCTGATAGAGCCGATGCTGATAGATCTGTACCAAGCTGAACTCGTCCTGATAATGCTGAATCCGGACGCACCGGAGTAGACTGTACGTTAGATAAACCTGCTGATACTGGAGGAGAAGAAATCTCTATACCCGCAACGGCTGGGGGAGCCGATGGAGCAACAACAGATGCTGCTTCTGGTTGATGATAAGCAGGCCCAACGTAACGAGGTGACGCTTGCCCTTCTTTGAAAGTTCGAATCACAGCATTATGAACAGTATTGGACAGCACATTGGAGTGATTAATTAAAGCATGATTCACCGCAGAATTAACCATCTCTTGAAGTTTACCCAGATTAGGATCAAAGGTAACCTACCGAGGCAACAATAAGTCCTGCTTCTGGATGACTTGTCCATTTTTGTTCAAGCTGAATGACTTCAAGCAAAGCTGTCTGTATTCTTCAATAGCCCTCTCCATAGCCTGCTTCTGATCGTCCTTAAGATCTTCTTCTGTTACTGCGATGATGTTCCCAGCATCGATCTCAGGATTAAGCATCTTGACTAGATCTGTCCCACCGGGCGTGCCAAAAGATGTGTTGATGCAAAAGTAAATCTGCAAACATAAAGGGCTAATACCCGAAGTCGATATCCAAAGCGTGCCAGTCGATTTTGACCTGTTAATCGACAAGGACGAAGATACGAGCACTTTGGTCCTGACAACAGCGATACGCTCGGAAGTCATGGCCAAGAGGTACTCACGCGAAACTCGAAGATCGTCGAAGATTGCACTTAGAGCAATGCAACTCGCTGAATCGATGAGAACTCGTAAAAAGGAAAAATATGCAAATTGACGAAGTCGCCGAAAGTAAATGTAAATAAGAGTAAAAGCTGTTTTTTGATGTATTGATTGATCCCCTATTACATTGCCCTTCACTCTACATTTATATCCTGATCTATAGAAACGTAACCAAATACGACTAGGACACTAAATCCAAATCTAAGGAAAAACATGACTTTGATACAACTCAGACTCTACTAAACGTAAACAAGGAAATTAACTCCTATTTTACTCCATAGTCCGCCTCAATCACGATGGTATTCTCATCGACCTCCTTTTCAACGGCATAGTCCCTGTTCCATCGGCAGCAGCCTTCGAGTTTCTTCCATCGGTACATTCCCTGTTTCATCGGCAGCAGTCTTCATACCCTCCTTCATCGGTACATCCCCTGTCTCATCGGCAGCAGTTTCCAAACTCTCTTTCATCGGCATCGGCAATAATACCCTTAACCTCATCGGCAACACTTCAAATTAAATCCATACGCTGCCACCACTCAAAAACAAACTTATTCTCCTTGGCTATCAATCTACACGGTAATCTTTCTTCTGTTGATTAGCCCTTCCTGATCATCTTGACACGTGCTAAAAACGATGTCAACACATTCCAAATCATCCTCAATCTCCGTAGCAATGCACGGGTCATCCTTATAATTAGGGGGTGTTTGAGACTTCTCCACTCCATGTTTTTTTAGATTCGCTCCATGTTTTTAGTCAAACAGGTTCAGCTCCACGCAACTCTCCTCCAGGAAAAAAAAGGTGAAGTTATGAGAGCACCTAAAGGGGTGCTCTGTAAACTCTAGATTTTTTTTGGAGCTACACTACTGTGGAGTTTATGGAGCCGTCCTAGACACCCCCTAATTATGATGCATGATCACTTTGGACTCCATCCCTGTCCCACTCAGAATTCTTAGAATGAACATCAAACAACTTAACAGGTTGGTTCACTTCACTACTCATTTGCTCCACATTATTTTTTTCCTTTTTATCTTTATCTTTACTTTTGTGAAAGGAAACAACGATACTATCATTTCTGGGCAAGTCTTTTAAAGATTAAGAATGAGTTTCTCAAGTATGGATCTTTTGTAGTAAAAGATAGATCGCAAGTCAGGTTCTGGGAGGACAAATGGTTAGGCAATGATCCATTGATGATCAAGTATCCATTTCTAGACCAAAATGGTTAGGACAAATGGTTTGCATAACATTGCTAGACCAAAATTTGTATCCATTTCAGAAGTCCTCGCTTCAACACCTCTAAATATCTCTTGGAGGAGAGATTTGATAGGTCCAAAACTAGTTTCATGGAATCAATTGCTAACACGTTTGGGTAGATTTCAATTATCACAAGGTCATGATGAATTTCATTGGTCCTTGCACCAAAATGGTTAGTTCTCGGTGAAATCATTTTATATAGCTATGATACAAACTCCAATACCAAATTCTGACAAGTAACTGTGGAAACTGAAAGCTCCCAAGTTTAAAATTTTCTTGTGGTGTCTCAGGAGAGCTGTTGTGCTAAGGATAACGTAATTAAGCGCAAATGGCAAGGAAACAAAACTTATTGCTTTTGTCACGAGGATGAGACAATTCAGCACTTGTTTATTGATTGTCATTTAGCGCGATCAGTCTGGAGCATTGCTCATATAGCATTGAATTTAGCAAAACCCTAAAGTGTATCGCATATGTTTGGTAGTTGGTTGTATGGTGTCAAGAAAGAGTTGAGGTCTTTAATTCTTTTGGGAGAAGGAGTGATGGCCTGGTCTATATGGTTGCACAGGAATGACATTGTTTTTGAAAAGAAAAAAATTTATTCTCCTTTGCAGGTTATTTATGTAGCTACCCATGGACTCCGTTCTTAGGATATCCTCCGGCAGTCGGATATGCAGGGTATACTGTAGTGGTCTCGCAGCAGTTAGAGCAGGTGGCGAAGGTCTTATTTTCCCAGACGTTTGGATGGCGGTCTAGTCTAAGGATTGACTGCCATTCGTTGTTGCCTTTTCGTTTCCCTTTATGTTGTGTGCCTCATAGTTAGGCAGAGGCTGGGAGTGTTCCAAAGTCTGTGTATCAACTTGATGTACTGCTCTTTGGTTTAATAAAAGCTTCCGTTTCCAAAAAAAATCTTTACTTTTGTGAAGAAGTTGCTCCGCCTTATTTGACATATACAATTTACTTGGTGCTTTAGTCGCCAAGTTTTGAGTTCTTTATCTAATGATCCATTTTAACTTTCATTTGTTATATGGTCCTGTCCATTTCTGTGTACGTTAGTTGTTTACTAGCACCAAATACATTTTTGCACCTATGTACATCATGTAGTAAGATTTGGCCTGGCTTCCTTTCTGTATTACTTCAATGCAAATACATGGCTAATTTTTTACTTGCCAATGACGACATCATGATGTCATAACTCATAGTAAACTATGAGTGTCTCCCATATCAACTTTTAAACAAGCTATGAGTGTCTCCCACATCTTTTTCTAGATGAACTGGCC
Organism: Saccharum spontaneum; assembly: GCA_022457205.1. Taxonomy (NCBI): domain Eukaryota; kingdom Viridiplantae; phylum Streptophyta; class Magnoliopsida; order Poales; family Poaceae; genus Saccharum; species Saccharum spontaneum. Next base: position 5,935 of record JAKOGQ010000585.1, read on the forward strand.
TTGCCGGTTTGTAGATCGGCCTATAATCGTTTTTTTGGACTATAGCCCGAGCCAAAAGGCAAAAATCCAAATCTTGTTCAAATGAAGTCCAATTGAAAGGAAACTTGGCACGGATCTTCTCCAAGATAAGATGAAGCTAATTGCAAAGAATCCACTCTAGAAAACCGAAGCATCAATGCAGATCTAAGATCTGTCATGCCCGGTTTTCCAAAGAAGACCAAACACTCGTTATATCTGTGCCCAGGAAGTCCACACATACAACAACAGAATAGAGATATCAAAACAATGTTTATATAAAGCGGAATACTTACTATATTAACACTTACAACTATCAGAGTATCGTAGAACGGTGGCTAAGCTTCTGCTCGGGCTCCATTCTTCTCAGGAACGGCTGACTGGGGGCTCCATTCTTCTCAGGGAATAGCAAAACACATATTAAACCAATAAATGTTCATCTATTCTGTGAAGGTCCAAGGTCACTCGTATCCGTGAGTACGGCTAGTATACCAGTTTATTAAACTCTGCGCAGAGGTGTACACTTTCCCTGTGAGTCATGATTACTCACATGCCCGGGGCGGCCAATCCCCAAAACACTTTCAAGGTGAGCAGGCAGGGTTCACTATGAAGTCTTTCAAAGGTTCATCTAACAAGTTAGGGCCGCTAAGGATTCTCAATTGGAAAGCATGAACCCCCTCCAAGGGGCGACTTACCAAAGACTGCACCCACCTTGGTAGGCCGAGATCATACTAGACATGACCCCTCTTGCGCCCTTTCGGGTAACCTCTAACAAGCTAGAAAAGGTCCTCATACTTGACTAAAGCCAGAGCTATATAGCCCTCACAGTTGTACTGTCAATCCCGGATGTTCGTCCACAGATGAGTCCTTATGGAGAGAAACTAGAGCACCAAGAAAAATTGCACCATGCTCTAGCCCTCTTTAAACAGTAATTAAAAAGTCATCTTTTAGTGTTGTTGCATATTCCATTAATCATATTACAAAATCGTAGTTTATGTTCAGCGCTAGCAAAAGCTACCCAATGCAAAATCCCATAGGTGACAAGGTATAGATCAAAAATTAGGAAATCCTTAATGGCAATTCAATATAGACACATGCAATATGATTTCATGTGGTTAAAGTGAATAGGTCAACAAGGAAATCCCATGTTATACTTGCTTTTTTTCCAAAGTTAAGCTGCTCAGAATCTTCAGCTGCTATCTTCTGGTCTCAAGTCCTTTTGCTTCGACTGTCAGTCCTCAGCTCCTCGTCTTCAGCGCTAATTAACCACGCTTCCTCTACTCGTAGCAATCAAGCAGAACAAACAGACAACAAACAAAACAAAGAACAACACACCAAACAAAAGAGACACTTTAAAAGAGCGCACTAAACGATACGACATGATACTATGATCGCGAAAACGTAAGACAGACGGATAACAGAGCTACCATCAAAGAGGACACACGACTATCGAGGAGTTTGAAACATAACGGAGAAAACGAACTATACACTTGAACTATTTTACTTTAATGAAATAAAGTGTTGCGTATTTTAGAGAAATATACTAAAGCGGAATAAACCAATTTAAATCAAATTATAAAAGCTAAAGATAAACCTTAGTCATAATTTATTTATAAATAAATGAGTATCTAGTACTTAATCATTTAAACATTTATAAATTAGAAAGCATAAATAAAGAAGGTGATAACAACTAATCGAATCATTATATGTTTCTTGCATAAACTAAACAAGTTCTATTTAAGAAGCACTTAAGTTCTTATTAATCATGATAGCATTTGATTATTTATAAAAGACAAATTATAAACCAAAGTTACTTTTAATTTTAAAAGACATTAGATAAATATTAGTTAAATTAACTACAAGCTTCATGTTTAACTAAATTAATTATAATTAAGAAACATTTAAGTTAATATTAATCAAGTTAACATTTATTTAAGAATGGTCTATGTATGAACCTAAGTCGCTTCTACTTTAAAAGAGCATGGCATAAACATTAATCAAATAAACATAATTTACTTCGTAAACACATAACGTGACATGGTAAACAACGTTGCTAATGCATCTCTTTCGCTAGCACAGTGACGAAGCAACAAGAACAAAATTATAACTCTACGTTATTTTTAAATTGAAAGCTGGTTACGTACCCATTAACCAAATTAATATTTAATTATGAACCAAAGAAACCATGTAAACGGATCTATCGGGAATTTTATATATTATAATAGAAAAGAAAAGATTGTATGCTTGGTTTATTTTAACTAAGCAAAACGGTATGAAGTTTATTAATTCAGATTATGCATCTTTATTGAAAGACCGAGCTAAATCTAGACATATTTTAATTACTAATATTTCGGTATCATTTACATACAGATTACAATTGAACTTGCAAAAACAAGGTAATATGTCATAGCATCTAATGGCATGTAGCGTGTTTACACTAACAAGTATAATTGAAATATATTTAAGTTAACAATTAATCATATACTAGCATATATGTATAAAATAATATCGTAATATAAAACCATATTGATTTTCATTATAAAACAAGTTGCATGTATATTAATTAAAATTAATATTTAACTACATAAAAACATGTGTCAAGAAAAACGTTGCTGCTAACCCGTAGATCACGTTGAAACAAGCAAAACGTAATTAAGACAGATAAACTATTGCTATTTTCGTTGAGTGGTAAAATCATAAATAGCTTCATCTTCTACCTTGCGTACGTCGTACAAAATGTGGACGCCATGTCGATGGTTGTTGCTGCCGCTGTACTCGCACGGGAGGAAGGGGAAGGCCTCGGCCGAAGGGAACCGAGGGCGGCCAGGCCTGGACAGCCGGCAGCGCGACGATGATATGATTGGTGCGTGGTATCCAGCAACAGGAGCGGTTGTCGGTGGCCTGCTACACTGGTCGAGCTGCACTTACGCCACCAAGAGCTAGGACATGGCGAGACATAGAATACAAAGAGACGTGATGAGGAACAGGCAATGTCGCTGGCACTATTACGATTCACAAGAAAGAAGAAAAAGGATTTCGTGAGATTTACCCAGAGTTGTTTCTACCTTGGACTGCACACATGGCCACGACCGACTGCTGCGCTGCTTGAACCTTCGTGGCCGGCTTGCATGCAGGATCGGCTCGACCGAGATGATGCGGGGCTATTGATCGAGGATAAGATGCAAAACTGGATGGGAAGAGAGAACGAGGAATGTAATGGTGTGCTCACCTTCACCCTTCAGCTATGGTCGAACGAAGAAAGGAGTCGCCGGAGTTGGCCAGCGGTGACACGAGGAGGAGAAAATTCTAATTTATTACACGAGAGATTTCCCAGACTAGGGGCTCCTCATATGGTAGTTTTGGTGTGCTTTGCCCATGGGTAGGTACATACTTATAGGAAGGAAAACTCTCCACCTTCACATCAACTAGCAATATGGTGCTAATTGATGTTGCACCGTCCACCTCCACTAATAGGCCTAAATAGACATTAAGACACATTAGTAAATAAAGACATAGGCCTTTATGATTATTGCACATAGGCTTTGAGCATTGGGAAAATGAGATATTTATTTATTTTTGGAATTAATTAATTTCGTGGATGAAATAATTCCAGAAAAGTCTAAAATTATTATTTAAGCCACGAAAAATACTCCGAAAGCTCTAAAAATTCGGGGAAATTCTCAGAGACATTATGGAACATAAGGAACCAAAATAAAGTATTTGGAGCTCATGAAAAGATATTTTAGAGCATCTAAAAATTAGATAACGCTTGCAGAAAAGCATGAACTAGCTCTAGAAAAAGTCAGAAAAATTCCCGAAGAGTTCACTAAGATTGATTGACACATGAGGAACTGAAAGGAATAATTTACGTTATAAAGAAAAGATTTTAGAAAACTCTCAACGAGAACTTAAGATGAGAAACAAGGAATATTGATTGTGGAAAAAGATAAAGACGTGCCGGAGAAGAAAGATCGATCCACTAAATGCATTTTTAAAGACTTTGTTCGCTCTTAACACACAAGAGGCAACAAGCAAACTTCACATTAAACAAAAGCCAGTCAAATTAGTTTAGAAAAATTTAAAGATTCTCATTTTTTTCATTTTTTCTATAATTAATTGATGCTACCATAAACTAAACTTGGGAGATTTTATCTGAATATTAAAACATTTATTTTATTTAGTGTTTCCTATGCACAACCCAAAATAGAAATTTTGGGGTGTGACACTCTCCAAAATGGGGTTTTCTCTATTTTCTTCCAAAATTGATTTTTGGTTGCTCGTGGAAAAACTGCTCAAACTAGTTCGTGAGTATGTTCCCAAAGGGTCATAGCACCAGATAATCAACACAAAACACCCCCAAAACCTCATATCGAAGAAATCAATGAAAACTCCCGAAATCCAAACTGGGAAGGGGGAAAAGAGAAGAGGCAAATAGTGAACTCGGGATTTCAGAGGACAAATTGATATAATAACCACGGGAACAAGTTTACAAAGAACAAGGTCTAGCCTCCACCCTTTATCCTCCCTCTAGATCTTGAGAACTAGAGCAAGAGGTGTGTTGACACTCAAAAGTGTCCCGACACGAAAATTGGGCTATGACAACAAGTTCTTAACATCCAGAGGTGTTGAAGAATATTTGGCGCGACAAACAACAAAGAAACACGCGAAGAAGAAGAAGGTGAGAGGCGCATGCTCTGACAAAGTTAGCTTAGCTGACTCCCCTGTTTCCAGCCTAGCCACAGTGCCCTGAGCTCCTAAAACACTGCTTAGTTGGGTCTATATATATGAGAGGGTCATGACCAATTGAAGGATCTAACACTCAATCGTCGTTTTACATCTATTACCCCAAGTTTATCCTTTTCCAACACCCTACTGTTTGTTGCATCTATCAACGAGATTCATCAGCGTCCTAGGTAGCCTTGCTGATTCTAGAACAACCCTAGACAAGCTCCTCCCTAACGGGTCCTCCTGGGAGGAATCCATAGGCTTTTGCGGCGAACGATGAGCTCTAGATTGGCCTAACCGGTCTCTAGATCGGTTTAGTCAATCCTTAGAGTTGCTTGCTGCATGTGATAGGTTGATTGCTATATAGGGTGTGCTAGCCCTTGCTGGTGTGTGATTTGGATCTCAATCCAATGTCAACAAGATGCTCATCCTCTCTACTGCTATCTCCACTCAGCGATAAGAACTTGGCTAGCCTAAGGAAACAAACTTAGTTGGGAGAGATAGTTGTCTTTGGCACCCACTATCCTTATTTATAGGGCTATTACACATTCCAAAACACCCCTATATATTTCACTTTGGGTTTCCTTGCATTAAACGGCCATGGACCCTTTACAGAGACACTTCGCCTCAATGCAAGCTCTCCGATAACGCCACGTGCTGCCCCGACATCCCTCCCCAGGTTTTAAGGACTAAACCCGGCAAACCTGCTACCCGCGGTCTTGACTTTCAGTCAAAACCATCTTCTTCCTCACTGTTGGTATTTCTTAACGCATACAAAAATAATCCACAAGTGCATGGAATTACCATTGTAGCATTTCACCCAGAAGTATTCAGGGTATCGTATTTCCACAGGGAACAGATGTGTAAAAGTCTCTTAGCTAGTTTACCCAAGATAACAAGAAGAAAGATAGCTCGGGTAGTGAGGTTTTCTAATGATAGAGATCCTAAGTCAAGATAGCTTTGTCACTATAGACTTGCTTTGGGCACTGGAGCGCAGCTGCCAGCCGATACTGGCTTGTAGCTGGCGTCGAACCCATATGTGGGGGAATACGAGGGACGGACAGGGCTGTCACCACCTACTACCTACCCCTCAACCGTGGGGAATGAGGCAAACGAAGGTAGTCTCTAGCCTAGACACCACGTCTACACTATCGACTACTACTTTAGCGATGATCAGGGTTATCCATCTTTATTAGGGCCCTCTACTAGAGTATCCGTCACAAGGACGAACGACGAACCCACAAGTAAATAGTATAAACAAGACTAATCTTAAAGTAAGAGCTCACCACTGTAGAAGAACATGAACCTTTGTACTCCAAGTAGTACTAAGTACGTCGAGGTACAAGTGAAAAGGGAGCCGACATTCCCGGCATTCCTTCCGCTACAAATGGAGGTAGCCGACAACTCTGGTACTTCTCCACTCTTATTCTTCCTCACTCACTCCCTAAACTAGACTAGCTAGAGAGCTAAGATATGAATGAAGCTCTTCTCTCTTCTTGCTACATTGTGTCACTCTTGTGTCTAATCTTCCAAAATTATGTGTTGATGGTGTGTTCTTCTCCTTCCTTTAGAGGGGGTTGCCCCTATATTTATACATGAAGGAGAGGTGGTGTTGTGACTATTCCTAGCATGAAGCCCATGCACCACCGCCTTCTACATGGAGGCATGCAACCGCCATTCGAAGGAGAGGACGAGCAATGCCGGGAAGGGAGCGGCCGCCCCCAGGGAGCGGCCGGCCCATGACTGGCTCCAATGGCCACCGACTTCGCGTGGCTAGCCTTGGGCTGGACATGGATCAGTGCCCCAGGGTGCCTTGCTCATTTTGAATTGATTTGGTAGGCGTCTCCCTTATTCTTTTGCGCAAATCAGCGTTGGGAAGCACCTTTCGGTGAAATCTTCCATGTATTTGTGTTTGTGACCTACAAAATAATATTCTCCAAATACATATGGAACTTGGTTAATAGTAAATGCATATATGATTAAGTTTGCCAATTTCTCCTCTTTTTATATCTTAATTGGCGGTTAAAAATTGGAGTTAAAGACACCAACACTCACATGTACACTTTCTTGTCGATGTCCCCAAGTGGTAGCCATCCACCATCGATCCTCTGGCCCTTGATGCCTCGGTCCAAGCCTCCACGTCCACCTTTCACAGCTCCTAGTCCATCACACACAAAATCTCTTGACCTTCTCCATTGTCTTTGACCGTCACAACGCTCATCACCTGCACATCACAAGACCAGAGACATGTTGCACACACAAAACTCACGTCATGGTTAGTCTCAACACACTAATCCAAAGCTCTGATAACCTCTTCACAATTACTCATCAGACATACACATGGGCACATATCCACCATGTATTTGCAAATACAACGCAATATTCTAAAGAACAAGTATACAACATAGTCTCAAGATACAAAAGCTTAACTATGTACTAAAAAGGCCATGGCATTGCCTACATATGCCTGTAGATTAACAACTTCTCTCAAATGCTACTTGTAGTGAATTAGTGATGATCTGAATACTTGATCAGTGATGGGTGATGTTGTCTGGTCGTCCGCTATCCGCATGTGGGGCCATGGGTGAAAGGTCCTAATGGCTAGAGGGGGTGAATAGCCTAATAAAATTTTCTACAAAGCACCAGAGCAAAGTGTTAGTAAATAAAAAGCGAAGCTTTTTGCTCTAGCTCTACAAGGGTTGCAAGCTACATATTCCAACAATTCTAGTCAATTAAGATTACTAAGGCACACACAAGTCTAAGTCACTACAACTACACTAGTTGAGCTAGCTAAAACAAGAAGCAACTAATTTAACTACTAGCTACCTATTCAACTAGCTAAACAAGAGCTACTACTATACAAGGTATAAGTAAAAGAAATACAAGAGAAGGAGAGGAGTTATACTACCGTGGCAAGTGACAATAGATGACCAATCAATCAATGAATACCAATGAAACCCAAGTGATCAAGAGACAATTGACACACAATTTTATCCCGAGGTTCACATGCTTGGCGGCTTGCTAGTCCCCGTTGTGAAGGCCGATTCACTTGGTGGTTCGCAAGCTAATTGGCACCACACCAAACCCTACACTAGAGCGCCGCAAGAACCTACACAAGATGACGACACTCAACTTCACGAGCAATTTACTAGAGTGGCTTTTGGCGCTCCGCTGGGGAATAAGCCCAAGAACCCCTCACAAATCACCGGGAGATTGCCACGAATAATCACTAACTCATGCCAATGCTCCTCACTGTTCCAAGCCATCTAGGTGGCGGCAACCACCAAGAGTAACAAGCAATCTCGCAGCTCACACGATCACTAGTACCACTAGATGCTCAAACTCTAAGCAAAGGCACTAGAATCACTCTTAATCTCACAAAGATGATGAATCAATGAAGGAGATGAGTGGGAGATGTTTTGCTCAGCTCACAGGGATGTATCAATGATCAAAGTGTCCAAGAGAGTGGGCCTAAGCCAGCCAAGTTCTATTTATAGAGCTCCAATGAGCTCACATACGTGGCCACTTAACCCAGTCTTTGCGCACTGACTGGATGTGCTACAGGGTGCACCGGACGTCTCTAGTCACCAGCGTCTAGTCACTCTGGGACAGCCATGTGTCCGGACCGTTTGAAACTAGTTGTTGCTACCCAATGGCTCCCTCGCGCGTGCTCACAACCTATTGACCGGACGCAAGGTCAGTTGATCGAACTAGCCAGCCCCCAGCGTCCGATCGTGATCCTGAGAGGTCCAGAGAGCGTTTTTGTTGACCGGACTCACCCGGCGTCTGGTCCTCTCTACGTGCGCATTTGTAGATGGTGAACAGTACCAGGGCCGCGTCCGATCATGCCCCCTGGCCAAAATCCGATCAAGCTAGAGCTGCTGGCCACGCCAGGGTTAGGCACCGAACGCGTCTGGTCACACTAGGGATGGTATCCAGTCATGTGCAGTGAACCCCAACACTTCACTTCTTCATCCCTTATGCAGAAGTGTCAACTCCAACAAGTTTCCAACACTTGTGTACGTGAGTTAGCATTTCACAAACATGTTTTCCAAAGGATGTTAGCACTCACTAGGTCCTAATGCAAATGCATGGAGTTAATTCACCTTTAGTGGCACTTAGATAACCGTATTTGCTTCGAGATCACCCCTCTTAATAGTATGTCTACCTATCCTAAACCCACTCGCACCCTCTATGGTGTCTTGAGTGGCAAAACAAAATAGCCCTATCAATTATACCTTGGCCTTGAGCCTATTTTATTTTTCTCTTTCTTCTTTTCTAAGTTGGAGCACTTGATCTTCACTTTTGGCCATCGCCATCACCATGACCATCATTTGGCTCCATCACTTGGTCTGTACCAACCTAGCTCATGTTCATCACTTAATGACAATGGTTAGTACATTTAGGTTTCATCAATTAGCCAAAACCAAACTAGGGCTTTCAATGGGGCCCTCCCATATCATGAGCAAACAAAGCGACGTTGACATGTCGTGGCTTTGCAGAATCGTGGCGCAGCGACGTGGCGCCACCACATCTGGAGATTGGGTTGGGTGATAGGGAAGCAAAACAATCAATCGATTAGGATCGATCAGTGATAATGAATAACCAAATATCAGAATATGAAGCAATGACAAGTTAATTCCTAATTACTGGACTTGTTCTAAGTGTATAGGCCCTAAATTTTCATCTTAACCAAATACATATACTAAATACTCTTTACATTCATATACTCATGGCCCCCCAGCCATCACCCTTGCTGCCCACCCCCTAAGATGCACTTGGCATCGTGAGGTCAGGCTTTGAGTCCAAGCTAGCCATGCATAGGTCATGTTGCCGTGGTAGCTGAGTCGTGCTCAAGGTCAGAACCAATGGTGAGGCCGGCAGGGGCCATGTCTCCCCTAAAAACACAATAACATTTTTATACTTAGTAATTATATAGTTTAATAGTCTACATTTATATTAAAATGTGATAAAAAATTTTGATATATTCTAGATAACAAAAACACAAAAACACAATTAATAACATATTTAGTTCATCAAAACTTATTTGCTTATCATATTAGGACACATTTAGGGTCCATTTGGAACACATGAGTTTCGTAGGAAGTTCACAGTGATTTATTTTCACATGGAAAAGAAAGCAAATAGAAAATTTTCCTCTATTCCAAAGAGATTAATGAAATTTTAGGTTTTGCTAAATGTGTACTTGCATTTTCATTATATTTAATGATTATATTTTATATTTTACTAAACACGTACTTAACTAGAAGTAACAATTAGGCGGTCATCAATACTTGATCGTCATCAAACTTATTGAATGGCACTATTATTATATGATGACCTACTTTTACTGTGAATTGCAGTATAGACACAGATGCGTCATATATGTCACAGAACCGTCCAATTTATAAGAGCACAAGTATAATGGCAGCTGCCGAGATAGTAGCAATCTCACATTTGAGCACACATAAATCTGGTAGTCCGTCGAGTATCATGAAGGATCTCGAAATAAGCCACATACAAACCAAGATCGTACATGATTCAGCATACACACATCATATGTTAAATAGAGTTCACAAGTAGTCGGCATACATCAGAGTTCAAATATAAATATTACAACACCAGGTTCAATTCAGTAGCAGAAGCAATATAGTTTTTAAACATCATGCACACACAATTAATTCAAATACATGCCAGTTCCATGATCAAGTCCAACAAAAACAAGATAGATAAGCTAATATGGAAGGGCCATGCCCACGGCCTCACTCCTCGTCCACAGCTAGAGAGAAGCAATTCTTGCAGTAATCATGGTACACTACATCATCTATAACAAGAGGGAATAAACCCTGAGTACAAGGATGTACTCAGCTAGACTTATCCATCATAAACCAAAAATAAATTGACACCCAGGAGTATGCAAGGCTTTTTATGGTGGAGCTAGCTTGATAACATTTTTGCATAAAGCTTTGCTAATGTGAGTCCTACCATTTTAAGTTTTCTAGCATCAAGTTAAATAGAGCTGTTTAAAGCTAAATTTGTAGCTATCCTGTAGCAAACAATTTATTTAAGATAACAACATCACATTAGTAACCATATCCAATTTATTTCAAGGAAACAGAACCATCACATTTGATCAAATTACTCTAATGATGTACAGGGACCAAGTTTGTCACTATCTAGGAGAGATGACGATTAGAATCGATTGCAACCAGCTGGGCAGAAATTCATAACACACACTCAGGCAAACTAGATCATTAGGCACCTTAGGTCACCTTTGGCAATATTTAGGAACAAGTCATGGGTTTGAGTTGAGCTGCACCCTCAAGGACAGCTGGAAGCCAGGATGTTCAGGTCTCCCTGCCCATGGTCCATCCCTGCCCCCTACACATACTTTCTCCCCTCTAGTGTGCCTAATCAACATCTCATCCTCCTAGGCCGAATCGAGCTTCTCGGCTTAGCATTCGGAACGACTTATCCAACCAGCTATGTGAACTGACACAGACAATGGTACGGTTCTTAACTGACACAGATGGGATCAACTGTAGGCCGAGCCTACCTATCACCAACCACACTAGATCCTACCCGGTCTCTGATTTGTACATAACAATATGGTTCTTTTCCACAATAGCAAATATAGCCAACTATGATCGTGTATCCACCTAAATCTCGTAGGTGACAGCAATCACCCGACTTCTACCAATCTAAGCATGGCTAAGTATATAAATGGCCTACACCTAAAAGGGTGACAAGAGATATATTTTTGGACAAGGTGAAGTATATATGCATCAACGGTTTCAATCAACTCTTGTAACTTAATGCTCAAACATAAAAGGACTCAAGTTCATTTTCGTAAGATTGGGAGATTGGATATGCTCCGGGGCTTGCCTTTGAGAAAGCTAGCAGGGGCGTGCTCAGGGCACTAGGGCAGCTGCTCCATGCCTCCTTCTGGAGCCTCCTGCTGGTTAATCTGCGGGTTCTCCTCTCCCACGAGCTCGAACTCCAGCAGTGTCACTCTTCTAGTGATCCTATAAGTATGGATACATGTATAAATAAAAGGAATGCATGGGAAATGATATGTATGTATGATATGATGCAAACATGGGATTAAACATAACATGGTACAATAACAGCAAGCTACTAACATAAACATGTTTAGCATGATAACAAGAGTTGATTATCTCTCTAGTTATTTTGACCGAGTAGGTGCATATCTCTTCTCTAGAGATAAAACACTCACCACGCTCTAGCAACCTAAGCTACAAATCTTCATCAGCTGTAAGGGGTCGAAAACCTGCAGCTACAACTTTTCTTAATTAGCTTAAGCAACCACTTAACAAGCATCAAACTCACACATACAAGCAATTCAGGAAAAGAATAAAAGAGACACTAGATAACACCTAAAAAGCAAACTACCCACAATCAATCAATTCTGGGCACAGGCAAACATGCTACCAGATTGTACACATCCTAAACATATTAGAAAGTATAATGGTTGGCTCCAAATAAAGTATTTACATGCCTTTATTAATTTACTTAGCTAGCAAGGTGAAACAGAGAACTGCTATTTCCCATGCACAGTAAATTCTGGTAATATTAAAGTAAATTAAGGATGCATACAATAGTCTACTGTATAAATTGCATAACTTTTGAACAAGTATAACAGCCTCTAAAAAAATAACAAGCAAAACATGCTTATAACAACTTAAACAGTTTTAACCTATTGAAAAGTGTCAAACAACAGATTTCATATTTTCTTGCATTCAAAATATCACCAGGAAGCTATGAAAATTATTTCATACACAGAAGATACATATAAACACCATACTCATTTTTGCATGAAACAAGATTAAATCCTAACAGCACAGCAAAAGCATATATACTGTAGGTTCAATATTTTTCTTAGCTAAAACATGTTAAAACAAAGCCAACAGAACTGGAATCATAGTTTTTTGGACTTCCCATCTCACTTTTCACATTTTACAAGTTAAGGAGCAATTAACATGATAAAGAATACAACACACAAATCATCACCAAACAGCAAGTTTTATGATTATATCAGATAGAGCATTTCTATACAAAACTAAAAAAATTGGTTTCATCCAATTTGGACCTCCTACAACTCCATATTTGAATTTTACAAGATTAGCACATATTATGGAAAAGATTAAACGAAAACCAAAAACTAAACCCTAACAACTGCTACATGCACACGGTTCAGTGCACCCAAAGGGCTGACTACGGCCAATAGTCAGCCTAACCTTTCCCGTCGGGCACATAGAGCAGGGGGTGATTTTGACCGGCCGGAGCTCGGCGGCGGCGAGGTCCCCTAGCGACGGATGAGCTCCAGTGTGCTCTCCCATCATCCCCTGCACACACCTGGCTGGGTCTTAGTTCTTGCGAAGGCCTCTTGGCATGGCCGGTGGACGGCTGTTCTACATGGCGGCACACACGCCAGAGTTGGCCGCGACGGCTCGTGTGGAGCTTCGTGAAGCTTCCTATGCTCTAGGTGAAACCCTTGGTTAGTGTTTGGGGCTTTGTGGAGCGGCGGTTGGCCCGGACCACGTGCAATGCGACAGCGTGGCCAGTTCACGTGACGGCATGGTCTGTTCCGGCAAGGACGAGCCCCACATTGGCCAAAGTTGACGGTTGCGGCTTGGGTAACCCTAGTGCATGCCTAAACTAGAGAGAAGGAGAGCACGAAGAAGTCGAGAGAGCAATCGACCACGCACGAGCTTAGCTCGGCATCCATGGTGGGCACGTCGGCGAACATGCGACCCAAGGCTCTCAACTTCATTCAGATGGTGACAAGGCTAGGTCGGGGTGTAGAGGAGGCCATGGCGAAGCTTTTGGAGGAAGGAATTGGGTGGTGGCACTTTGTGAGGTGGCGAATCACGTTGGCAAAGGTGCAACGGGCGGCGACAATTGCTGTCTGGCCTTTCGGACTGAGAAAGGAGAGGGAGAGCACCGAAAGAGAACGGGAGAGTGTGAGCAGGTGTCTGTGGCTCGGCTCCCTCCACATCGTGCGCGCTCGTGCCATGGCAATCGCTCACGCGACGAGAGCGCCACGCGGTGGTCAAGCTCTGAAGTCACGCGACGAGAGCGCCACGCGGTGGTCAAGCTCTGAAGCCGGTCGGCCACCCATGCCGCCCGCCACCTTCTCCTCCCTCTAACTCTCTAACTAGTTGATGATTGATTCAACCAATTACCTATTGTTGTAGAGCTACAAGAGTACCTACAACTTTTCTTAAAGAATTTTGGTCAAAATCGAATTGGTTTGCATGTTACAAGGTTTCAAAGATGGCTACGTTGAAACTGAAAATTTAGTCTTTCAGACGGCCAAAATTTTGGAGATTCAAAACAGCTCTGGGTTGGGTTTTGGGGTCTCTGTTAGGCTAGGTTAGGGGCTGAACTAGTAGGCTTGGGTCCTTAAACAAAGTTTGCTATACTCAAACTAACTACAACTCTTATTTAAGGTCAAACATCATTAGAGCTACAGAAACCATACTTCTAGTTCAGTCAACACAACATCATGAAAAAAATGATTTCTAAACAACCAGCACGTTAGAAAGCATATTTGGACTAGATGATGAACATAAACCCTAGTTCATTTTGAATCCTAAGTGGGTCTAGATTGGTTAGGTGCTCAAACAACACTCATTTGCATTAACAAACAATGATCATATAGCATACACATGGCTAATTTAAGCATCACATGGAAAGAAACATATAACAAAGGAATGCATTAACATGTGCTCATGCTTATGAATGAATGATGAATGCTTATGCTCATGCAATGCAAGTGCAAAATGCAAGCTTAACACCTAGGAATATATATGTATGTATACTCACTGCTATGAATAAATACACATTCTACCCCACTATGAATACTTCCAAAAGACTAAGCTGATAAATTTCAATATTCATGACCACATGGGCTTCGCTGCCAACAGATAAATTTAGAAAAATAGGGGCAGCTGCATCGATGACTAAACCGAGCAGTCAGAATTCACTATAAAAGTCTAAATAGATGAACTATGCTCAATTTGTATATCTCAATTCTCTTTGACCGGCATCCTATATGTTTAATTTCTGGCTTTGCCCTTGGTTGTGCTGACGTTTAACCCCAGAGTCGAGCTGATCTTCTTCTAGGGAATTTGAGCGTATATGCACCAAAAGATACAAGCTGATCAGCCTCCACCGTTCCACAGATGATGCCTACGTAGAGGTTGTGCTGTTGTACATGCACCAAATGACAAGTTTTGTGCCGGATTAATCAAATTCAAAGTTGCAGGGGCATGTTGCACTCAGCCTGGCTAACGAGCCAGCTCGGCTCGTTAGAGCTCGGCTCGTTATAGCTCGGCTCGTTAGTGTTCTGGCTCGGCTCGGCTCGTTACACTAATGAGCCAGAAGAGGAGCTCAGCTCGGCTCGGAAAATAGCTCGAGCAGCTCGTTTTAGCTCATGAGCCAAAACTTAAAAACACGTTACAGGGATGAGCAACAAGCCAACAGACACAAAATAGATATAAATTTAACAAATTTAATCATCGATTGATCCCAGAATTCATAAAGTTTAAAGGCATCCCACTGGTTTAAATGTAGGTAAACAGTTTTGTACAATAACAATAAAATATACATATTTATGTAGGTAAAAATAAAATTTGCTAGAACCCATACATATTTATAAATGTAAAAATAAAATATTCTACCAAATAATCTTGTTGGAAGAAATCTAAATCCCACAACACTTCATATAATTACAATATTAATTAGTTTCATGTTGATTGTGATAGACATAGTCCTTTAATTCACTTAATTATGGATTAAATGGTTGCTTAGCTTGTTTAATCATGTTTAATCTGATTTTGTTTAGACCGTTTAGACAAGATTGAATGGTTTAAACGGCCCAACTGTTTAATTCACCGTTTAGGGTCTAAACAATACGGCTGACTTCTGTTTACTGTTTAAACGGTGTTTAAACGGACTAAACGACCGTTTAGGCGAACAATGTCTGTATCTGGATCATCATCTGCATCGTCATCTGTTGGCACACTAACTGAAATTTCAGCATTCATGTCAAAGTCCTCTCCCTGGTTTTCATCCACCGCCAAAGGCTCCAAGTGCTACATAGTCACATAGAATAAGTAGTTAAAAATCAACTAAGCTACAGAATTGTACTACGTACAGTCTATAGATCACTAAATCACATGTTCATGAATAAACATAAATAAAAAAATTCTAAGATGCATATTCCTGTATGTTGTACATATTCACACAAATTCACATGAATCACTAAATCACAGCCTATTCCTGTACGTTGTACATATTCACACAAATCACACAAATTCTAAGATGCATCCTACAGATCAAAGCATCGATAAAAAAAATACATACCATGTTCGTGTCTGTAGATATGGAGGCCGTTGGAGTAGCGGATTTCGCAGGTACAGATCCTCGACCTCGGCCGCGGCCACCGCGATTGCCTGTCGAAGCCGACATCTTCTTGCGGTTCATCCTCGATTCAACACTTGACGCCCCCGGAGGAAGCATTCTAGGGGATTCTTCCTCATCTTCCATCACCTGCGTGAGATCAGATGGAATGGGGCTAGGTGAGTTGTGTGCCATGGCCGAACAGTTCTTGCAGCCTACCTGCGGCGAGGCCTCGAGGGCCAGCGGCCAGTGAAGAGGAGTGGCATGCATCATGCTCACCTACGGCGAGGGCCGAGGGCCAGCGGCCAGCGACCTGCCCTGCGGGGCGTGCGTGGGAGGAACGGCGGCGAGCGGCGGCTCCTGTATTGCGACTCGCAAAATGGGAGAAGAAAGGGAAAAGACGGGCAGACTGCTGTGACTGCGGACTCGGAGTCGGAGGACGGGAGGAGTCGAGTAGTCTGGTGGTGTGTACGCTAGGGTTTTTAGTTTGGGCTGGGCCAAGGCAAACGAGTCGTCCAAAGATGTGTTGTGGGCTGAGCTAATTTTAGGTTTTTGGCTTATGAATTCGCTGGCTCATACGAGCTAACGAGCAGCTCGCGAGCTGGCTCATTATAAATCGAGCTGGCTTGTTTTAAATTGAACTGGCTTGTTATAAAACGAGTCGAGCTCGAGCCGAGCCATTAACGAGCGAGTTGAGCGAGCTAGCGAGTTTCGAGTTTTTTTTGTCCAGGCTTATGTTGCACCCACCTATATAGTTATTGTATTCCTCCTGTAATTTACTTTTTTTCTCAAGACTTCAAAAAGAAAAAACACCATCATTGTTTCAAACAAAGGGGATCGCCTCCTTTCCCTTGTATGTCAGTCAGTTAATCTCCGAAGCAACTCGGGCTAGGCAATCGGTTTTAACTGAATTCGGTTCGGTTTTTTAGGTTTTTAGAAAATTTAGTTTTTAGCATCCAGTAACCGACCGGCTTGTCACAAAACAAGAAACCGACAAGTTCGGTTTCCAGTTTTCGGTTCAAACTGAGCATGACAGCACAGAGAAGAGAGATGGAGAAAACAGGGCCATGGCTCGCTCGGACGCTCGCAAATGCGCTGCCACCCGTTGTGGTGCCACGACAGACAAGCGCGCCGCGCGCCGACCCACCGGTGCCGTGGCTAAGAGCCCCGCCGCCCCTCTTAGCGTGAACCTGTGAGCACGCTCTCGTCGAGTAGACGTGTCGCCGCCGCTCAACGCTCGTCGCGTCGCCCGGGGGTGGTGACTGGTGTCCTGGTGAGTGGCGATGATGGGCCGTGGGTGCGTGGGCCTTGGTGGACTGCTTGTGCTGGTGTGGTGATGGACTGAATATAGCAACTGGGGACTTTGGAATATATGCTCTGTACAGTTCGGTTTTTATGGTTCTTCGGTTCAGTTTGACACCAGAACCGAATCCGAAGTCGAAAGCCGAACTGCCAGGACACTAAAACTGAAGCCGCCAAAAACCGAAAAATCCAAACTATCGGCTCGGTTCAGTTTGATTTTGGGTGTAAAAAGTGCCCAGTCCTATGTGCAACAAAGGGGGTCGCCTCCTCTCCCTTTCGTGTGTCAATTTTTTTTAGGAAATTTTTCATGTGTCAGTTAATCTCCCGCGGATCTGACTTCCATGCCCTCCGACTCAAGCTGCCGCCAAGATCCGCCACCATGAGGATGGCTATCGGCTAGAATTGGCCCTCCACAGCCATGCTAGTGTTTCCCAACGTCGTGCGCATTGCATGTGTGAGCCTTGCCCCTGTGAGCAGCGCCCACGAGTCGCCGGGCAGGCCGCTGCTGCCCCGTGGCACCCGTGCCGAGCCGCAGTTGGGCCACCTCCACCGACTTGCGCCAGCCTTGCCGTTGCCGAGGCATGGGAGAGGGAGAGAGCCGAGCCTGCGTCGGAATCTTTCACAGGACACCTCATCAGCTTGTTTTTATCCAAACTCAGTTCCGCAACAATCAGTCAGAGCAATATAAAAAAAACGCAAGGAAGGCAACGACACCTGCATTGTAGTCCTACCTCGAAGCACCTAGGGAGAATAACAAGTGACATTTTTTATAATACATACGATGATACTGCAGAGCATTCTAAGTTCTACAGAGGTGTCCCAAGTTACAACTAGTACAACAGTACCATAACATTTAAAAGTAACATCTTGTTTTCGAAACCTGAGACAATAACATAACATTAAATATCAATTATATTATCAAGCATGCATGCCCCCCCCCCCCCCCCCCCCCCCGAATGATCTATACGTCATGGCCATCTCCGAATCCTCCTCCTCTTCCTCATCATGGATGTAGCTCAAATAGATGGCATCATCTTTGAGATCATGCATGCACCCAGTCCACAGGTTTGCTTTCGAGCACATTGTCGTTCTTGTACAACATGCAGTCAGATTCATAGGACTCCACAAAGTGGTCACGTCCATGAAAACTGGACACCGCTGAATGAACAAACCTGTTCCCCCGGCGTTCACAGTATATGCACAAAACCTGCTCTATACACATACAAAAGGCAAACAAATTGTAAATTACTGCAAATGAATACCGACAATGCATTGCAACCAACGAGTAAATATTCTTTGAAAACATAGATCATATTTCAGCAACTAGTACAGGAACATTACTACATAGGTGACTAGAGGAGGTATCGACAAGGCAGTGCAGTCAAACCTTCCCTAGAAGCTAGGTCCAATCACCTCATTCCAAATTTACCCTGCACCACTTGCGCCCACCCTTTTGGGATTTTTTAGAGGTCATCATGTAGAAGTTCATCATGACAGAACTAACATATCTGAAACTATGTTGGTTAATTTTACCTTTTTTATATAACTAGCAAATATGCCCGTACGTTGCAACAGAAGAAAAACAACTATCAGAAAT
>JAKOGQ010000586.1:0-25000 GCA_022457205.1 Saccharum spontaneum
ATTTTTGAAACTTCTATTTCACGTTTAAACTTTCTCTTCTTCTCTATTAATATATGCCGGGCAGAACACCTGCCGGCCGTTTTAAAAAAAAAGCCAGCTTGCAACACCTACAGTTTTCTCATGACCGCGACCTATCAAGAAAAGTCTACCTTTTTGTTATTGGCTTATCTTAGTGGAACTCTTACAGTTAAGTACTTGTAACCAGAGTTAATGCAGATATTTTTTTTCCTTGTTTCTCCTCAGCTAGGTCATATAGGTTATTGGGCTAATCTTGCACCATGACCAATCACTATAGGCTGTTGCTGAGTGTCTGCATGGTCTGGTAAATTACTGGCTTCATAGAGCTGGGGAATGCACAAATTCAAGGACTTTAAACACTTAACTAATTACTGTTTCTTTGCTCAATATAGAAGAGCTAGCTTCTTGTAACCTTATTAGTCTTTCGAGAAATTTAAAACTCAGAATTACTTGTTGGAAGAAATCAAGGTTTGGACCTTCAATCTTGAGTCAGCAATGATCTGAACCTTTATCCCCTATTGAATATTAGAAGATTGTAAGATGAAATACAAATATTGTAAGATTGGATGGCTTTCTGGCTTAGTAGTGAACTGCAAATCAGCTGTACACAATTGCAAGACTCTCTCAGCAGTATTCGACGGGCTTATGCCGCATTTTCTAGTTACATTTAGTACCTGCACATCTTGGATAGGCTTAATGGCTCCATACGTAGATATCATTAGATGCATTATGATTCTGGTAATAATTTAGTCACATAGATGGTGGTATATTATTAATGCTTATGGCATGGACATGTATATGTATACAGCATCAAAGTATCTGATTGTTTGTTTGGACTTCTTTTTTGCAGCTTTTTGCCTTTGATACAGCTAATAAGTTCTTGACCCCCAAATCTGGGGAGGAACGGAAGATCCCAGTCCCTCCTTCACTAGTGGCTGGAGCATTTGCCGGTGTTAGCTCAACACTGTGTACATACCCTCTGGAATTGATTAAGACACGGCTAACTATACAGGTTAGTGGAGGCATACCTTCCCTAAATCTAATAGAATGAGTGGACCTTCATACTAAAGTGCAAAACATGAGAGGCTGTAATGGTTTCTCTCTAATTCTGCAGAGAGGGGTGTATGACAATTTCCTTGACGCATTTGTCAAGATCGTACGCGATGAAGGGCCTACTGAACTCTACCGAGGCTTAACCCCAAGTCTGATTGGAGTGGTGCCATATGCTGCAACCAACTACTTCGCCTACGACACCCTGAAGAAGGTGTACAAGAAGGTGTTCAAGACAAATGAGATTGGCAATGTTCCAACACTGCTCATCGGGTCTGCCGCAGGAGCTATCTCAAGCACAGCGACGTTCCCTCTTGAGGTCGCACGGAAGCACATGCAAGTTGGAGCTGTTGGTGGCAAGAAGGTTTACAAGAACATGCTCCATGCCCTCCTGAGCATTCTTGAGGATGAAGGGGTTGGGGGCCTGTACAGAGGGTTGGGGCCAAGCTGCATGAAGCTGATGCCTGCTGCTGGGATTTCGTTTATGTGCTACGAGGCTTGCAAGAAGATTCTGATCGAAGAAGAGGATGAGTGAAGTGTGTGCGGATGCATTACCTTATTAGAGCTCAGTTTTGCGACATCCTGACATCAGGCAGCTTTCGGTATTTCTTTGAATCGACTGGTGCTGGAGCTGGTTGAAACTCAGGACTGAGGTTACTGCTGCAGTCAGCATAAGTTCTTAACCCGTTTTTGCACTCAGTTTGATCTGATAAACTCACCCCTTTTTTCCAGATTTACTTTTGGGTACCACTTGTGTTGAAAGCATGTCTTTCGAAACTCATTACAAAGATGTATGGAAACGTTCAGATGTCATAGGCAATCATAATTCACAAGTGGCGAAGCTGCAACTGATTTAGTTCTGTGTGCACCTGTATGAGTGCATGGAGTTTCCCTAGATTGTGTTCTGGTTTCTCTAGTCTCAACTCAGCACTGTATAAAACAGTGGTACATATGTTGGTCTATGATGCCACAAAGTGAACAGTACACTAACGCCACCAAAATAGAGAAAACGATTGCACATTTTGAAAGGAACAAAACGATTGCACATTAGACACTACTCAGTTAACAAATGAGACGAATCAAATGTATGTTCTATGAACGCCGCACTCAACAGGTGAACATGAATAAAACACCTAAACATATTTCATCTTCATGCATCAGCATCACCTGGTTTAACCAGAGCTAACAAAGGAAATGAAGAGGGAGAACACAGGAAGGAATAACAATAACAGGTCTCTAAACTTTCTAGGTCTGTTCCTCGCCAGCGTTTGCATCTCCAGCATTGGCCACTATCAATTCATCAAATTTATCAGTCTTTCCCAGTACTATCTCAATCTGCAGACAGGGTTCAGGTTCAATGTTTTCGGACACAAAGAAGAGTGCTGAAGATAAACAAATTGGAAGAAGGAAGAAAATGTACAGTGGTGTAGATCTGATTTCTAACCTTAGCCTTTTGGATTGGTCGGGCTTTCGTTTCGTCAATGATTTCAACTGTGGATGTTCTAATCTCTGCACAAGTTAAAGGGGGTAAATAAGACGGAGTTCAGAGCATACCCCAACAAGGGCTGCAGATTAACTTATCACAATGTGACTACATGCATGTTTGATAATGACGAAAGGCAAGTTCTTACTCTTCTCGACAGCAAGACCATTGTTCTTCAGGATCTCGGCAATGGTGACAACCGTTGATATGGCTGCAAGCAAATTAAATAGGCTCTGTTAGGCACTAAATTTATTTAGAAACAGAATTCTAGGTCAACTACAGAAAAAAAAAAATTGTGTGAACTCCAGCCTCGTATTGTTTAGAAAAGATACACTTTTTCCAATGCTTATTAACATGGAACAGGGGATGAAGATGGCACGAGTATGTTGATCAACATGTCTACACTAATATGATAGTACATTGGCCACCAATTTTGCCGTCCTTAGCTAAAACTTACAACAACAATAACGGTGACAAAGGAATTTCAACAGACATTACGACCTGATACAAAACTGTGTAAGATCTGGTTTGCAGATTGAAATTAAAAAGATGCAAGTGAGAGGATGAGAACAAGGGGACGCACCCAGCCCGAGCGCGGAGAGCTCGACGTCGCCGTGCTGCTGCATGTATTTCTGCACAATACGTACGACAACGAGAATTAGCACCAGCCGGGCTTCACCAGCCAAGAAACCAAACCACCAAAGAGGATGGGCGCAGTGAGAAGTCAGAGCCGACCGATGGATCGACGGACCGATACCTTGGCGAGATTGACGTAGAAGAATAGCGGCTTCTTGGAGCTGGACACCTGAATCCGGTTCCCGCCGACGGCCTGCTGCTGCTGCTGTTGCGCGTCTCCGCCGGCCTGCACCGCCGCGGCCATGTCTCCGGACTTGTTGAACAGATGATGAATCGACCAATCAATCAGAGCGTTTGATCTTCTCGCGAGATTGGAATGCGTTCTTGGTGGCGAGGCGAGGTGCTGGCGGTTGGTATTAATGGCGGCCTCGGATCAGGGGAGGCAGGCAGAGGGAAGGCGAGCCGGATCGGGACTCCGGAGCGGGTCAGACGAGGACATCGACACCGAGTCCGTTCCGTCCCGTTTCAGGCCCGGTTGCGGCATCCGAGTGGGCTTTGGTGGGCCGACATCGGCAGCGGCAGGGCTCCTGGGTCCATAACACTGAAACAGCACCAACCTTACATGCCAATGCCGGTTTCAAATAAATCCGATTCTACATTTTTATCTGTGTATAGTATGTTTCAAATAAATATGATTATATATTTTATAATCGGTTCCTTTCCCTACCATAAACAACTAGTAAACATGTCCATGCGTTGGAATGTGATGTTCAGATTGTTGCGTGGTTACCTGTATGACTTGTGAGATTTTAGTGACCACGTGATGCGTTTAAATTCGTCTGCAAATTAAACTCAGTATGAAATGTTTGAGATTTGTCAATAATCATACAATGAATCCGAATTCATTTTAGGATAGGACTTTGCACGATGTCTAAACATTTAACTACTATGGAAATAGTTTAAATCCTAATTTGTTTTGAATTCAGACTCTGTGACATGCTTGGCACGCTACTTCTAATCTAACTTATATATAAGCACCAGAAAGATTGAATCCGTCACACGACTATGAGCAATGAAGAACGAATAAACTTTTTGTTCTTTAATTATATAATAAATATTTAATATTTGGAAGATTACAGATAGATCTACAACCTGCATGCGTGGCTTTCTTGGAGCACCAAACTCGTGAATAGGTTGGCCTGTACGTATATTTACCATGGCTCATTCATTGCGACCAAAGAAAAAAAGTTAGTACAATGTATCGTAGTTGATGGAAGTTAATAACATCATGCACATCCATCGCCCTAATAAAAGGGAGACAAATGAATGAGTAACAGGAAAAAAAAGGAAAACTGAAGCCTACTGTACCGGCGTTTTGCTTCTCTCTCTCTCTCTCGCCATGGTGGAGGCTTAGGGCACATACAACATGCTCTCAACGCCGTCTGTGTATTGTCATTTTTGCAAAAAAAACTCCTCCATAAAAGCATTCAATGAAGAGAGGCATGTGTGCTCCCAGGTGAAAACATCGGCGGCATATGTGCAGATCAGTGTCCCGGAGTGATGCTCATGGGATCTTGCTACTGCCTGTGAGAGATGGCGAGTAGTTTCTTCTGTGTACACCAAACTTCCTCTCCCTCCGCGTCCCTTGTCCTCCAGCCAGGTGTCGAGAGAGTGGCGATAGTGGAAGAGCACAAGGGCGCTACGCTGGCTATGAAGATCAAGGGAGCAATGAGAGTGGCGAGGGGTCCAAATTTCCAGCAGCAGCGGCAAGGGTGCGGTGGTTGTGACTTCTTAGTGCCTTTGGTTGGTTGAGCAAACATCGTGATTGGAAAGATAGAGCTTGATGTTTGGGAGTGTACCTCAGTGGAGCTCCAAGGTGGACTAGGGGTTGCATTTTTGCAAGCAATATCACGTGATAAATTTGGTTCTTTTTGCCTTGCCCTATGTCTTGCATTACTTAAATTTTCTAACTTAGGTGTTAGTGCTAGTTTGTGTGGAAGAACCTTATGTGTGACAAATAGGATTGCATACTAGAGTGTGCTTAGCTATAGGGCTCAATTCAACAACTAAGGACTATATTAAATTATTGTGCCCTTTGCTAAAGACATGTTTAGTGTGATAGCCCTAAGGACTTGATGTTGGTGTGAATCTTTTAGTCCTTAGGCAAGAAGCACAAGCGGGGTGTGATAGAATTGCAAAGGCTATGGTTGTTGTGAATTAAATTTTTAAACCCCAATTCACCCCACTCTTGGGGCCATTAGGTCCTTACACCTGTTCATATCCCACTCATGCTCCCTCCTAGCCCACTCCTCTGACCGTCACCTCCAAATCCTGCCACTAGATCTACCCTCCCTATCGCATGGGATCACATCCCCTAAACCTCAAGCTCATTCACCAAGTTTCCTAGATGGATTTGGGTGCCTAACTAGAACACTAGTTCCGCCCAGTCTCCACCGGCAATCGCCAACCACGACCTTGACCTTTAGCCAACCCCTTCTTGCATTCTTCCCCAACCTCAAGTAGTGGCAAGCACTGAGCTTGACCACAGCCACCATGACCCCTTCTACGCTTGATCGCCTCAACCCTACCCCAAACTCCACCACATGCTAGCTATGCTTGCCCACCCTTACCCTAACCCTACCTCCACAACATGCCTTCTACACCCATCCACGGGTCTTGCGTGCCATAGGATCTGTGTTAATGAAAAATTTGCTTTAATGATGGATGGGTCTAGATTGCATGCCATAAGAAAGCAGGGGGACTAATTTGAGCACCCTTAATAGAGTTTAGCCTAGAAAACCGAGCTCTCAAGAGTAAGAGAGTCGTTACATTACATGTAGGGTCACTGATTTTATAACCATTGCTAGAGTTGCTTAGGATGTTCTATCGGAAAGTAGTGTTTACAAAATGTAGTGAGCTACATTAAAACAAAGCACAATATTTTTATAGCATTTGTTTGGTTTCAAGGATGGAAGAGCATGCCATGGTTCGCGCCCAGAACTAAACATGCTTGAATGAGAAACATGGAGGATGGGATTATCCCTTTTGAGGAATATGCCTCGTAGATGCTGGACGGATCCAACCCTCAAAATCGAGGGGATGGGGACGTCCCTCATGGTCCTTGTCACACGCAAACAACTTCCGTTCATTCACACATGCAGGCGAGGCACAGGAGGTGCGAGACGAGCCATCATTTGGTGTGGTGGCATGGGCTGGGTGGCCACAACGACGGGGCAGGGTGGTGGGGAGGCGACTTGGCTCCAGCACCGTGGGGTGGGGCATGGGCTCCATGATGGGGAGGCACTATGAGAGGCGGCACGCCCTGGCATGAAGGCGCTAGCAACGGGGCACAGTGCAATGGGGAGGTAGCGTGGAGGTGCGAGCAACATTGTGTGGAGGCTGTGCTGAGCAGAGATATGGGAAGTCGAGAAGAGTTGGGGTAGAGGATGATAGGTTGGGCATATTAATAACAGGTGGACCACAAAAGTTGTAGCTGACCATCTTAAAAGCTCCATGGTCCCTTTTCACTCAATCCCTCTAACCAAACGAAAATTATGGATAACCCGTCCCTTTAAACCAGACACTAGTCGGGACAATCCCATCCTAATAAAAACAGGGATGAAACCATCCCATTCCACCCTATCCCGAAACCAAGCACATCCATAGTGTTAGGTTAGGGTTATTCGGGAGAAAGATGTCATGGCAACGTGTTGGTTATCTATTATCATTGACATCAACTAAAGACGTGTATCTAAGCAAAGATGTTGACCATATATTAACATATCACCGCCTGAGTTTGTCTCTTGCAGTTATTGCCTTGCGAAACATATATAAAACAAAAGCGGCTTCTGATTGTGGAGTATACGAATATAAAAAGTTGGTTCCAAAAGACACATGAGTCGGAATCAGATTGCAAATGACAGGACTCTGGTTGTTCCTGGCATGTTGATTTGATTTGTCCTTTATTTCTTATCGCGGGGAGCAACCTGGCAGTGAAGGATTACTTTCACTACAGGTCCATGCATGCATTGTTAGCTACTCCATCAGATTCTCAGTCTTTTTGCATGGCTGCTCGATCTGTGTCGACAAATTGAAGTGGACATACTGTTTCTAAAGTTGATGCCTTTCTGGACAGGTGACTAGGATGCTGTTAAGGTCCTCGGGGTCTCCTTTTGTGCAGGACATATTCTCCACGTCCCTAAAGTGTCACGGCATATCACATTATTAGTATACTGGGGGGTCGGTCGGTAAAGATGGTGGAGGTGGCGAGGTCACGGACTGACAAGTTTATTTGTCGTGGTTACTTTATATCGGACGTAAATATTTTCACAGAACACTTGAAAAAGTAGGTGTAATACCACGCCTGTATATATGTCGAAACAGCGATACAACTATCAGATAGATAACCTTTCCAAAATAAAAATGCTATCAGATATATAGTGCTAGTGGTCAGAAAAAGACAGCTTCTAACCAACGGCGGCCCACAAGTGTCCTATGTCCGTCCAACAGTGTTTCTTTTTCGTTTTTTGTTTTCCTGATTTTAATAACCAAGTTCAGGTGTACCGTAAGCTATGTATGCATCATGGACAGACATGTGCGTGATGCATCATGTATTGTATGGTAGTAATCAAGGCACGCTAGATTGGGCGCAGATGCTGACGTACGCCGTCGACCGGTCCATTAGTTCCGGCGCCTGTGTGGTCTGTGTCTGTGTGGATCGGATCCGACGTAGTACGTCTACTGCCAACCTCTCTAGATCGATCTTCATGCCAGACGATTGAGATCGGTTCATTTCTCATCTTGTCCCAGTCAATATGAATGCATTCCTGCCTCAATGTTTAGAATCCAGTTCACTCGTTTCCAGACCGACTTCACACACAAATCGTGGCAAAAAAACATAGCAGCAAATCTGCGATGTAGTCCTACATGAGGAGGGGGTAGACTAGATACATACGGAGTACATACTTGACGTGGGGCCGGCTAATGCTGCTTTCTAGACTGTAGTACACTAAGTAAGAGCAAAGAAAAACGTGCTGAAAACGAACACGCCTTGTGTCTTGACCCTTGGCACAGCTCATCAAATAAAGGGGCACCGGGTCACGTAGCATGCGAGTCTCCATAGGCGAGACGATGCGACACGTACGGAGACGAACAATATAATTAGCCATATAGGCCCCGTTTGGTTGGACTGATAAGCCGATTGGAAAACACTGTTTGCTGATTTGTTGTGAGAGAAAAATACTGTTTCGGCTGAAAAAATAAGCTGAAAAAGACGGATTATAAGCCAGGTGAACAAATTCTATAGTCCCTTTGTAGAAAAATATTGTTCCGGCAGAAAAATACTGTTCTCACTTGTTTTATAGAAATATTTAATTTTTCATGAAATAAAACTATCTCAAACAACAAAACGGAGTACACCATTGCAAAGAGCTCGTCGAGATGATCAAAATTGATATATTATTTGCTATATTTGGAGCTCCGAATAAAAAGATATTAATTTCGTAAATTAAAAATGAGTGCTGACGTCATCGCTGACGTCAGCACCATAAATAGTGCCATGCAAACTGACTAGAAAACCGTTCAAGGTTGAAAAGTGAACTTTTTCAAGAGTTGGAGGGCCAATGTTATCCGGTTTTGAAATTGAAAGTTAAAATCTAGACTTTTACGATAGTTGGAGGTTCTAAAGTAGACTTAACCCTAAAAAAACTAATTATATAGCTTGCCTGGAAACCGCGAGACGAATTTATTAAGCTTAATTAATCCGACATTAGCACATTTGTTACTGTAGCACTTTAGTGTCAAATAACGGACTAATTAGGCTCGAAACATTAATCTCGCGATTTCCAACCAAACTGTGTAATTTATTTTTTTTATCTATATTTAATGCTTCATATATATATATATATATATATATATATATATATATATATATGAAGCATTAAATATAGATAAAAAAAATAAATTACACAGTTTGGTTGGAAATCGCGAGATTAATGTTTCGAGCCTAATTAGTCCGTTATTTGACACTAAAGTGCTACAGTAATTCGTTACATAGTTTTTTATGAAAAGTTTTTGATGTGAACCAGGCCTCATTCTGCCCTCAACCATGAACGACCATGCCCACCGGTCGGGTCGGGATAGGACAGATGTCATCCGATCCTCTGGCCGCGGCAACCGTGGCCAACCTTCCCTTGGATCGAACGCCGGCCGAGCGGCCGCTCCAGCCTCCGTGGAAGCCTCTGGAACTCTACCGCGTAGCAGCAGGTAGAGATGCATGGTCCAGACGCAAGTAGCCGGCTGAGCATGTGCAAGCTGCCAAGGTACAAAACCTCGCTCGTCGGGCAGCGCCTAACGAGTGACGCTCGAATTTGGCCGCCAATATATACTTCATCCGTCCCACGAATAATCGCACTTCTAGAGTTAGATATGGCAACCAAAACAGAGGCCTTGTTTAGTTCCCAAATTCAACACCCAAATTCCACTATGCAAAAAGGAGATTCCCCATCACATCAAAATGCCGGCAAATGCATGGAGTACTGAATGTAGATGAAATCAAAAACTAATTGCACAGTTTTGTTGTACTTTGCGAGACGAACATTTAGAGTCTAATTAATCAATATTTGGATAATTTTTTGCACTAACAAACAAAACGCGCTACAGTGTTCCGACAGGAACACTGTAGCGCGCAGTGCCGATTCCGGGGTGCCGAATCGGCATCTAAACACGGCCAGATAGGAAATTACCAAAATGCCTGTAAAGATGTCTGCCGGCTACAGGCTGGACTGATGCCTGTGGTGAGGCGGAAGGAGTTCTCTAGTACCGACGAAGACAGCCTTTTATTATTTTATTATACGGCAAGGATGGATCACGGCCACGGGCAGCTTCTAGATGGGCCGAGGGAGCCTGCGTTGAATTTTTTGTTTTTGAGTTCTTGTTTTTATACTTTTTGGTCGGACACGCCGGCACTAAGTAGCTGTAGGCTGTCACCTACAGGTGACTATCTAGCCCTGCACTGCCAACGTGATCGATTAATGTGGGAAAAATTTTGAAGGCTAAACGTGCAAATAAACCTGGGACGGAGGGAGTACACCTGAGGGTTAGAAATTTCCTTTTTTCCCCCTAATTTTTAGTTCTATATAGATGACCTTTAGTAATAAATTAAATATACATATCGGTAATTTTGGTTGTTTTATTTGATTTTTTAGGCTTTACCTAAACAAATTGTAAAAAAAATTACAATTTTTTACTAAAATTTCATTGATTTTATGACTTTTGCTTTTACTGGTCCGTACCGATATTTACGTCTAAACCGATAGGCTGAACCCTAACATCTACATATTTTGGCACAGTTGATGGATAAAGAATTCACGGTGTTTGATGGATTCAGAGTGGCCAGAACATGATTATGTGTCCGGGTGCATAGTAGTACTTAACACTGTCTCCCGAACTTATCAGCGTTA
This sequence comes from Saccharum spontaneum, assembly GCA_022457205.1. Lineage (NCBI taxonomy): Eukaryota > Viridiplantae > Streptophyta > Magnoliopsida > Poales > Poaceae > Saccharum > Saccharum spontaneum. Next base: position 10,588 of record JAKOGQ010000586.1, read on the forward strand.
TCAACCATGGTACATGTTTTTCTCTCACAGTACAATAGCATCAGCTGGCTTATCAGCCGCAAAAACCATCGACCAAACAACTTGAGTAATAATAGGAGACTACCTTGGTCCTTACAAATCAATCATACTATTAGGACGATATCCGAAAAGAAACAACTCGTACACTGCAAATGCATGTGCAGTAGGGACTGGCCGGGGAGTGAAAATGAAGCGGGGTGCAAGTGAACGGTGGTAGCTTTACAAATTACAACAACCCATAGGGATGGCTAGCTTCATCTCCGTAGAAGTAGAAAGATCCCGATGGGGATGACGTGGATCCACGTGTCTTGCTGCGACGCCCGGGGGCGGGAGGCGCTGCATCTATAAAATCCATGGAACGCCCAGGTCCTCATCCGCACTCATCACTCGGCTCGGCAGGCACTACTCGTATCGTAGGTTGCTGTTGCAGCGTACGAACGTACGTACAGTACAAAAGCACAGCCCATCGTCGGCGATCTCCGTCTCAAGTGATAGTAATAGGTGAAGAGCAGAGTCCAGGAGCTGAAAAGGCAGAGAGCACTCACTCTGCTAGCTAGCTGCTTGCCATCTCCACCCACACCCTGCTCTGGCCTCCGGTAGTTTGTAGAAGCAGCTAGGTAGCTTGCCATCTGCATCGATCGACCAGAGAGGCGGAGGTCGCGTGAGAGGAACAGGATGGTGAGCAGCACGGCGATGGCGGCGGCGGGCGTGAGGGCGGCGGGCGTGCTGCCGCTGGCGTCGCTGAACCACATCAGCATCGTGTGCCGGTCGGTGGAGGCGTCGCTGCGCTTCTACACGGACGTGCTCGGCTTCGTCCCCATCCGCCGCCCGGGCTCGTTCAACTTCGACGGCGCCTGGTACGCATGTTTGATCTGCTTGAATCCTACAGCTGATTCGATCTGCTGCTTATATATGATATCATGGATCAGGCTGTTCAACTACGGGATCGGCATCCACCTGCTGCAGTCGGAGGACCCCGGCAGCCTCCCGGAGAAAGGCGAGATCAACCCCAAGGACAACCACATCTCCTTCCAGGTCAGTTCAGTAGTCACTGCAACACCTCTCGGCTCTCTCTGTCTCTCTCACACACACACACACAAAACTCGCTATCACTAAGACATTCACGCACTCCGGCGACGACGATGGCACAATAATACTAATAATCGATCAAATCGCAAACATTAATTACTTCTGCTCTGAAGCTGACAAGTCTCTAATGCTCTTCTAATTAACTAGTACTTACATGGGAACTTAACACTGAGCAGCATGTAGGCGCTCCTTGTTTGGCTGCGCATGGGCGGGCCAAGGTTGCTTTCACCCTAGCCATCCAGTAGCTGTGCTATACGGCGGCTATACCCAATTACCCAGAGAGCCGCGTCGGTGTCACCATTCCATCCATATCTATCTGTCACGGACGGTGGCGATCGAGATGCGCGCGGTGCACGCTAGCTAGCTTCCCACTAGGACAGCGTGCGTCGCGGGTAAACGAATCCCCCTACCAATTTCAGGTTGAGTTGAGTTGAGTTCTTTCTTCTTTGCCCTTGCCCACCCGTTCTGCCAACATGATTATATATTGTCCGTCGTCGTTCCCACGGGTCATACCAAAACACACCTAGACCATACGGTACGCAACAAGAGTGATTGGCGATAAGGGATCGAGAGCTAGTTTAGGTATTATAAGCAGTGAAGCGAACATCTTTCCAATACATCTGCAAGGATTTTTTGAACTGGTCGATGCATGCGACTCAACGGCGGCCGTGGAGATTGGACACCGGGAGGAGGAGGAGAAGTTGAAATCGGTGTTTCCTTACTAGATGGTAGTACGCTACACGTACCCGGTAGGCTTCCCTCCTCTGATCCCCTAGGATGCGCTCCTGGTTAATAATTAGCTAGGTTAAGATCATGCATGGTCCCGTATGACTACGACAATGCATCAGTCCAGCCTAGCTAGCACTGGCATGCAGTGCCTGTACGTCTTCCAGGTTAGCTTGGCTGCATATCGATCGATCTTTGGATGTAATAATGTGCTCGGTAATCTAATCAAGGCCTTGTTTAGATACACCTAAAAGTTAGAATTTTTTCACTCTATCTCCATCACATCAATCTTTAAACCTATGCATGAAGTAGTAAATGTAGGTAAAAAAAAATAACTAATTACACAGTTTAGTTGAAAATCACGAGATGAATCTTTTAAGCCTAGCTGGTCCACGATTGGACAATATTTGCCAAATAAGACAAAAGTGGTACTATTCATCGGTTTGAAAAGATTTGCAATCTAAACTTGGCCCAAGCTGGAAAGAAAAGAACAACATCATTGGGTTGGCGGCTTGTATAGCACGCTTTATAGTCGACTGTGACGTGCCCTAGCAGCAAATTTATGTATGCATGGTAGCGACAATTTTACAAAACAGTGCAAATATCTTCCCGCTTGTAATGTAAATCATGCTGACAGTGAACACCTTCCAAACTACCGAGTTCTGCTGTTTCAACAGTAACCTGTGACTGTGAAAATGCAGTTCTCGATCAACTACTCAGTATGTTAGAAATCATAGCAGTAGGGTCCATAACTGAAATACAGATCGACCGAGTATAATATAGTCCTAATATAGTAGTGTGTAATATCAACTTTAATTTGGTTGGCCACGTCCAGCAGTTCCAAATCTATGGAAGTGCATGCCAGGCATTCAAACTAGAAGCTCTCTGTTTTATTTATTTTATTAACTTTCGTTGGAGATTGATTGGACTACCTTTTTAGAAGTGTCTAGAGCTTCACATGCATGCATGCACGTCCTTGTCCTTCCTCTAGGTAGGCAGCCAAATCTTCTGTTAATTAGGTCACCATGTCCTGTCGATCCGATCCGTACCAAGTGGCAAGTGTTGATGGATGATGCTTTTCTCTTTCATCACAAACCACATGCACGGACACATCTTTAGGCCTGTTTGGTACACCTTTACTCTCTGACTCTTAGCTACAGGTTCCTAATTCTTTGATAGAGTGTGTATGTGATTCTAGAGGGCCGGGGACAACACGGCAAGCATGTGGGGAGTGATTATAGAGCGATCGATTCCGGTATGAATTGTTGTTGTTTGTCTGCACAGGAGTAACTTTTATTAAAAAAAATGTCCTGATTAGCGCTGCCAAAAGGCCGCTGTATCTCACGGTGCTGTGGCTATCACTCCTGGCAATCAAAGAAAGAGACAACCGCCTGCACTGTACTAGGATCCAAAAATCTCAACGTCGTTATATATGCAATTATATATGATTTGTTTGTACATATAGTACCACGGAAAAAGATGAGAGAAGCTAGTGACACGTCATTTTCGATCTGGCCATGATGCATCACGGCTGGCTTAGTTTGGATGTGTCGGATTTTAAACCTGTGGTGCCCTGGTGTTTATCACGTTGTTGCGTCGTACGGGTCGGCGGATTTGTGGTTGTGGTGGCGATGCAGCACGCATCGGGTGGCTGTCAACAAGATATTTTTCAGCTCCATCGGACGACTGCAGCTAGCTACTGTAGCTTCTGGTGATGTGTCGCTCGGAATAAAAGATCACTCGCGCTTTGTGTAGTGTAGTGTATCTGAGTCAGCATGCACCGATGGTGAGGTGGACAATGATAAGGATGCACGCGCCTAGCTGACTCACATCTATCCTCACAAATCACACAGATCAATAGATCATCACCTAGCTAGGGCGGAGTAAAATTAAAATATGTTAATTACTGGACAGTAAAAACCAGGTGTTAATTATGTAAGTAGTTCATGCTGATGATATATATATATCCAATTTATAACTGACGTAAATAAATCTATACATGTTAAATGCATGTTTGCAGTGCGAGAGCATGGTGGCGGTGGAGCGTCGGCTCAAGGAGATGGGCATCCCGTACGTGCAGCGCTGCGTGGAGGAAGGCGGCATCAACGTGGACCAGATCTTCTTCCACGACCCGGACGGCTTCATGATCGAGGTCTGCAACTGCGACAACCTCCCCGTCATCCCGCTCGCCGCCGACCTGCAGCAGCAGCGAGCGCCCGCCGCCGTCCAGCTGGGGGCATGCAAGCGGGCCGCGGTCGTCGTCAAGCAGCAGCAGCAGCAGCAGAGCAGCGTGGTGGTGCCTTCCCCTCCGGTCCCGGTCACGGCGGCGGCCGCGCAGTGCGTGCCGTCGGCGGCCATCCGCGTCGCCGAGGAGTCGTCGTCGCACATTTCGTGCGCGTGATTGATGGCAATGCCAAGAGGATCCATCGGTCAGTGTCGTGCCGGATGCGGGATGCCGTCACCGCGACGGTGACTCATTGGATGGTCATCGAGCTGTGTATGCATGTGCGGCGGCGTCGTAGTGACGACGAAGCAGCTGGCACGATGGATCGAGTCGTCACGGCCAAGCGTCTGTATATGCGCGTGCGTGCGTGCGTGCGTGGGTGTAGCTGGATGTGCAAGCAAACTTCCCTTTTTAGTATAGAATAAACGAACCAAGGTGGGAATGGAAGAGACTAGTGCGTTCATCCTTGTATATCTTCTCCGATCCGTCTCGATCTACTAAGTGCTGCTGTCTTCGGTTTTTTCTACATTTCTTTCATTTTCTTTCAGAAAGTAGCCACAATTTTTTTTTCAGGAAGTACACACATCTACTTGAGTGTGGAGAATGAATATGTACAGCGTCTAGCGGGAATCACTGATCTAGAACGACGCCTACGAGAGCTCGACATCAGTAGATGTGTGATTCAGCTAGATGAACAGTAGTAGTACTCTCAACGGACACTGAAATAATCCCTTGTTCGTCGCTCTTTGGGAATTGGGAGCGCAAAGGAACACGGACGAGAACGACCAAATCACATGGAGATGGACCTGGAGATTAGGAAAGACGCAGCGCCATAACATCCAATCCAATCTATTGGAATCTCAAAGTTAGGCATGCCAGATCAACATGTGATTTAATTGTTATAGAAACTAGCTACATGCGTTTTTAGGTTGGGACTGTCCTAACGCAACCGCACTCGATCGATCTCGTAACAAAAGCAGCAGCTCAATCCGATGGAACACCGAACATTCAACTAGTGGTGGTGACCTCCCATAGGTCCAGGAAGTCGGTGCTTATCGGTGGTTCGATATCATGGTGCCCACCCAATGCAAATCGATAGATAGCCCGGCGGCCGCAAGGATAGATAAAGAATGAGCACCGTTAATTGGCAGTAGTGGCCTGCTGGAGCCACTACCTAATTACCTATACAAGCATGGATGGCTTTTTTGGCATGACCATGAGCGCGGTCGATTGCCACTTAGTGATGATGTGACTATCACTGATGGCAATTAATTTGGTGCGGATGGCATGCTGCTTTTGGTGACGGTAATCCAGCATGACGTACTGACGACGGCAATGCAAGTTGGTGGGGCCACTCAACTCAGTGGCGTAGGGCATCAGGGGACAGGGGCCATGGTCGTCAAGCAAGCGCGTCTGGTCAAGCTGCATGCAAAACGTCGGACAGGTCGAAGCTAGCCAAAGGGAGGTGCGAAACTCGGATCCACATGATCTGGTGAGGAGGAGATGAGTCATCAGATGACCAAGGACGACTCTGATAGATAGATATCTGTTGCAGGTGTGATGATGATAGGTGACACAAACCCGGCCCGTAATCTTCCCCTAACATATATATATAATAACACAACAACAAAGACCACCCAAATCCTTGCGTTTCGGATTTCGCTTTTCTTATATCGTCAATTCATCATCAGAGTCGTGGAAGGCAGTTGCTTTGCTCCTGCTTGCTCCCATTAATTGGCATTGTTTCAGCTTTTCAGAACATTGAGCAAACAGGAGGGATCAGAGGCTGATCCCTACTGAAATATATTAAAAACAACAGGCTTTTCAGAAAGTCATCAATAGTATAATTTGTCGTCAACAAGGACATAAGTACAAAGTTGAAGCCAGAATGCGGTTTAGGGTTTAGGGTTTACTCCCTGCATGTGAGTTCCTGGCACATGACTACATGAGCAGGTGATGACCGAGAATCCCAGAGATTATTTCATCTGTTGCGATCTTCATCATCATACCATGCAGAGAGCAAACAGCTGAATCACGCAGGATTCCATGGACGGACGGTCATAAACTAACACGCATGTACTAGCAGCGATCATCTTTTTTTTTAATCTCCAAGTACGTATTTACCAATTATTACACTGCGAGGATGCAAAGATATTTACTGCGTGGATCGGAGAAGATGTGCCACAGCCACACGAAATAATAAAGCACGTGAGACGTGACGGAGCATTAGCTAGGCATTACCGCTAGTAGTCGCTGTCTTCCTTCCGCTGGACGCGGCGCCGACGCGGCATTCCGTGGGCGCCCTAATCCGGAATGAGAGGAGACCATTCAGCATTACCCGGAGTCGGAGAAGAGAGGCGTGCAGGGATGTAACACTAACACTCGCGTGATTTTGTATCTATCTCTGTCGTAGGTGTATAGACGGTGTATTGGATGCTTGCAACCCCACAACGGGCCGGCATCGGCCGGGGGACAGCGACAGGGACCTCACCTGAAGGCTCAAGTTTCCGTCGCACTGGAACAACAAGATACGTCCGGCCGGTTAGCAGGGAAGAAAACAGCAGGACCAGCCGACTAGGGCGTGTATACGAGGATTTTTTTTATTTTTAATCCCTTTTAAATAAATATTTTAATACTAATCCAAAAAAAAAGTATTTATAAAAGTGACCCTTTTGGTCGCGCCAGTCGCGCCAGCGTGGCTGGCGCGATAGTACCACGCTGTCGCGCCACATGCGCTGGCGTGACAAGCCGAGCCATGGTGGCGCCCGACGTTGATCGTAGTTGGCGTGGCGGAACGTGGGCCCGTCTAGTCGAGCCAGGCGGGCTGGCGCGACAGGCCATATAAAGGCCGCGGCCCACCTCCTTTTTCCTCCCTCTCTTCTCTCTCCCTTCATTCTGGGCGAGCTCGAGGTGAGCTCATGTTGCTGCACTGCTGCACAACGGGGCTGTAGTCCCGGTCCAAAAGGACCTCTAGTCCCGAGCTGCGAGCCGGGACTAAGTTTTCGGGACTAAATGTCCCACCTTTAGTCCTGGTTCTCAGGTCCGGGACTAAAGGTGCTGCCAGGCATCGACGTGGCGCAGCACCTTTTAGTCCCGATTGGTATTACCAACCGGGACTAAAGGTTCTTTTTCCTTTTTCTTTCCAATTTATTATTGATTTTGGTTTTCTGTTATATTGTTTTCCAATTTATTCTTCGCTGCTATTATCCGTATACGTTGCACCTATACGAGAGCGTTATTATTGCACACAAATAAAGTATGAAACTATATATATATATATATATATATATATATATATATATATATATATATATATATACACATTACATTTACAATAATCAAGTGTTCGGCCGCCGGTTAATGAGTTACACAAATGTTTGCCCGCCACTCAAAGCTCATACAAGTGTTCGTTCTTGTTTGGACTCTTCAAATTCAACCTAGCGCTGTGGTGGAACTCGTCGTCTTCCGGGATGACATGATCGTTGATGAAACCTGCGATCGTCTCCTGGATTGCGACGAGTATTGTGTGCTTGAACACTTGTTCTTTCAATTCCCACTCCTTCCATTTGCATTAATTAAAGGAAAAGATATTAATATACATAAGATTTATTTAGTTTCAACAAATAAATAAGATATGAATTTACTGTATACACATGTTACTTACTTTTAGCATCTCTTTAGCAGGTGTAAATTTGCTACACCGCATGTACTCGCAAACGTAGTATCCACATAAATTGGTTCCATACGGTTGTTTGGACACCCACTTATGTAGAATAGGAGGGGGGAGTGGCACTTTCAGATCTGTACGATATCTTTGTTGTAGCCAAGCCCAAGCCCTGTCAATAAGTCGGTCGTTGATTAGATATAGCATAGTAAATTAAAGGAGCAGACAACGATAATTAACAAATGATAGAACTTACCTCTGGATCATGTCTATCATGTCTTGATACATTGCCAGCTCTTTTCTCATTTAGTCCCACACATTTATAGTTTGTTCCTTGATCTTAATCTCAATGAGTATCCAGTGATCCCTGCATTTGTTTATAGAGTCAACATATATATATATATATATATATATATATATATATATATGGGGTAAAGTGTTGTGTTATATCATGTCTTAGTCAATCTAACATTAATATATATATATATATATATATATATATATATATATATTAATGTTAGATTGACTAAGACATGATATAACACAACACTTTGTAAGGGAAGAGTATCAACTCCTTATGCCTTTGGTTATAAAAGAACCTCCGGAGGTTTTTCTCCATTTCCTTGATCTTCAGATTGAATGGATCTTTAGTCTTTGTGTCCTTGTACACGACATACGGATCGATAAAACCAATTCGATCGTCTTGTTTCAATCTGAGTTCTCTCATCATGTGTCTGCACATCGTGAGCATAGTTATTACGAATACGTACATATGCTAGAGTGGGATTATTGATTAAAAGGAAGAATCACTTACAGACAGTAGCAACTTATGAGAGATTTGTCAAGAGCATCCATATAGAGAAGCTGATGTATTTCACTAAACTGTACCCAGATGACGTCATCTCCACGGAAGTAGTGACGGTCTCTGACTTGGACGCCCAGATATTGTTCACTTTGATGTTGTGCACAGAATCTCAAGTAGTACTCGTGCAGCTTGTACTTGTACATTTGTGTACCAAGATTTTTTACCTTTGCAGGGTCGCATAGACTCCTGCCATATACGTACTTCCTCCGCCATTCATCAACAACTTCGGCCTCTTTAACAGTTGTTAGTTCCTCCCGACCGAGAAGTTGTTCTAATGCACATTCATCCACTTGGCGAGTTCATCTAAGTCCACATCATCAGGTACCGACATTTGCATCGAGTTCATGTTGGAACCATATTGATTCTCAACCACTAGTGGCGGCACTGATTGCTGCGCTTGTTGGCTGAGCTGTGCAACATCTTTCCCGGCCGCCTTCTGTTTCCTTTTGTCCTCCTTGATTTTCTTTGTGATAGTACGCTCATAGTCTGATAGTGGCGGCGCTGGTTTTTTACTAGCGGCACACTTCTCATCTTGCATAGCCTGCACCACTCGACGTAGCTTTACACGAGGATACATTAGGTATGGCTTCTCTTGCTTTGCTCGTACGTCAGCTTTGGTCTTTTCAAAGAACGCTTTCACTTCTGCCTTGACTGAAGCATTAAGTTCTTCATCAGTCTTCTCGTATGGAAGCTTGGTCATCTTTGGGATCTTTGTGACCACAACTTGTTTCTTCGGCGGAGGTGGTGGGACCGATCTCTGTGAGCCAGTGGGCCTCTTGTTCCTCGATGGACCAGTCGGTGCCGATGAGGCGGCCGTTGTCGGCATTGGCGGAGGCGGCGGCGGCGCGGTTGGAGCTTGCTGTTGTGGAGGAGATTGGGCCGTTGGCGGCGTTGGAGTATGTCGTGGAGGAGATACGGCCAGCGGTGGGGATGCAGCCTTGTCTGCTTGTATGAAATCGTCGTCGTCGTGTCCCACGGTACTGTGGTCATGTGGTGAATGGATAGACAGACTTGGGGAGGTCCTGGATTTGAAAAAAACGAACAAGGTATATACATGAGTGAACCGTAATTAGATACAGTACATAGTTATTGAAAAGCAATTGCGTTCACAATCATCCACACCTAGGGTTCGGTTGTGCTGGCAGCGCCCCAGGAATAATGATGTACCGTTTCTTCCAACATATGAATGTCTTCTCCGCTTCACCTAGGGTCTTCTCCCCATCACCACCTTCGATATCCAGAGCCACATTTTCATGGCCTTTGACCACTCTATCCACTAAGACACTAGCATATCCGGGTGGTATTGTGACCGAGTGGATCCTTGGTGTCTTAGTGGGGTCGATAGGAGATATAACACCGGTAGCCACCTTGACTGTGGCATTCTCCTCCGGAATATGCAGCTCACAGGACGTCAACAGAGCGGTGACATCATCCACCGGGAAGCGCATCCCTGCGTCATCATCTTTCCTCACAGGCACCTCCGTAGAAGCACAACTGCTTTTCAACTGAGCTGAGCCAGGGCTGATGTTGGCGGCTGGCTGTGACAAGCTCTGGAGGCGGGAACTTACAACTTCCTCCATGGCCTTTCTGATTTGCTCATTCATAGTGGCCTTAAGCGCTTCCTCCCGCTCTAGTGTCTTACGAGCCACTTCACTGGTCTTCATAACAGCCTCCTCCAACTGGCGTAGCCGTTCCCTGTCCTCTTCCTTCTTTCTCTGGCGGCTTCTATAAGTTTCTCTGTCCTGAGGGAAGGCATGCTCCCACGACACGGAGTCATAGCCTCTCGTCCGTCCACCGTGCTCAGGGTTCCCTAGGGCGTATGTCAGCTCATCTTTATCTTTGTTCGGCTGCCACTCTCCACTTTGAGCGATAGAGCGGGCTTGATGAAATCTTTCTGCTACAGCTTGGATGCGTTCCCCATACACGACCTTTCCGGTCTCTAGGTCCAGGCGGCCTCCGTGAGTGAAAACCAGTGCTTGGCGCGCTCAGGCCAGTCGAGGGATTCTGGCACCAACCTCCTGTCAATTAGCTCTTGCTCGGCTTTTTCCCACTTAGGAATGGCAGTAGGGTAGCCACCTGATCCCATCCTATGGTGGTAGGTCTTGTGTCGGGCATTCTCTTGGTTCCTTCTCGCTCGTTGCTGACCCTCTTCTGATGTCTTGAACTATACAAACTTGTCCCAAAACGGTCACAGCTTGACAAAGTGCTTACAGTTGAAATCCGGAGTCTTGTTCTTCTTGATATAGTCGTTATATAGATTCTTCTTATAGCACTGGAATTGTGTGGTCATCTTCTTCATAGACCAATCCCGAACTCTTTCCTTCAACTGTTCATCGTTTGTGTCTAGCGTGAAATGTTGCAACACGTCACCCCAAACTAGTTCCTTATCACGGTCGGAGACATAACTGATTTCTGGGTGTTGCTTATTTTTATTCCATTCACGGACATTGATCGGGATCCTATCCCGGGCAAGGTACCCTAAGTGGTTGACAAAGGCCCTTGCATGGGGTCCACGTGGCTGGCCTGTTCTCTCATCGAAATCCGTGATAACCAACCGGCCCTCCATCGGCATCTTCGGGCCTCGTACTTTTCTGCTGGTCCCCGTGGTTGTTGTTGAGACAGAGGGCTATGTAGGCAAAAACAAGACAATTAATAAAGGAATTTTTTTGAATTTCATGTATATAAACATAGGAGGCTACATATATTACAGACCTCGCCAACATTGTCTTGGTCATTCGGGTTGACCAAGTACGGAGAACCGTCATTGATGCCCTTAGGGTTCTCATTGCCTTCACGATCGTCATAACGACCTTCTTCAGCGCTACGCGGATCATGTTCAACAATATTTCTTCGTCTTCTCTCAGGTCGGCCATTTCTGCAAAAATATTTAGGGTTTAGGGTTTACAGTTTAGGGTTTAGGGTTTAGGGTTTAGGGTTTACAGTTTAGGGTTTAGACATTACTAAGCATAAGAGATCGACTTACACATATTAGTGGGATATCATCTGGATATAAGTGTAGATCAAGGTAATCATGCAGCATCGGTATCGACCAACTCCTACTAACTTAATACATCTAATAACAAGTAAGTCTATCACAAGTTGTATTTCTTAATTAAAATAGATAATTTTAACTCATGGAAAAACTATTCAAATTTCAGGTTTAATAGTTTTCCTATATATATATGCACATAGTGAGGAAGAGTGAAGAAGGGCTAAAAATGATAACTTCAACACAATTATCATGCAAAATTAAGTGCTAAGGTTGAGGCTTCCAAAATGGACACAACATGTATATTAACTTAAATTCTTCCAAAATATACATATCCTTCATGAATAATCGATGCATATATATATATATATATATATGAATAATCATGTGTCTGCGCGCGGGTGGGGAGGAGGAGGAAGAAGGCCGGGCTTTATAGGCCAAGGACCTTTAGTCCCGGGTCTGGCCACCGCCCGGGACTAAAGGGGCTTTAGTCCTGGTTCCGGCCACGAACCGAGACTAAAGGGTGAAACCTTTAGGGTGAAACCTTTAGTCCCGGTTCGTGGCTGGAACCGGGACTAAAGCCCCTTTTAGTCCCCTTTAGTCTCGGTTCGTGGCCGGAACCGGGACTAAAGCCCCTTTTAGTCCCGGGCGGTGGCCAGACCCGGGACTAAAGGTCCTTCCACCAAATTCTGGCGCCTGTTTAGGCGCCAGAATTTGATGGATTTTATTTTTCACCTTTTTTTCCTTTCATCTTTCTAAATGCATAGTAAATTAAATATTTATCATAATTTTTTTCAAAAATACACATTAGTTTAGTTTGACTCTATTGTGCATTACATAAATTGTAAACACTATTTTTTTCAAATATTTCATATTATCCAAAATAAATGTTATTTATAATGAATATTGTGTTAATGCAAAAATATAATTGGCAATTAAAATATATAAAATTGTTGGCTTTTGACAGAAAATTTGTTTTTGGGTCATTTGGACGTTAAACTTTTGTTTCTTCAATAATAATTATCCAAATGCGCGACATTAATTGTCTAAATTTGAAAATTTAAAATTTTCAGAGATACACGTTGGTTTTCGGAACCCTGGATGGTCTCGAATGGAAAACTCATGAATACAAAGTTTGTTCCACTCATCAAGATCTACATTTCATACATAGACCATTTTTGCATTTGACAAAGTGTTGGCAAAGTGTAGTTGAAAATCCACAATTCCCACATATAGTTTCATATAGTTTGTGTGAGATTCAAGATTTGGTGAGTATTGTTTATTTAAACTTTTTCAATTAGGAAAAATGGTCTATATAAAAAGTTTGGATCTTGATGAGCTCTAACAACTTGGTATTCCAAAGTTTTTCATTTCAAGTCATTTAGTCTGTCATTTGACCAAGTCTGACCAAAACCCGTCTTCGATTTTGAAAACATGTGCCTGGGACTTGCTAAAATTTATCCAGATGAAAATATGGTCCATGTATCAAATGTACATCTTGATGAGCTCTAACAACTTGGTATTCAAAAGTTTTTCATTTGAAGTCATCAAATAGGTCATTTGACCAAGTTTGACCAAAGTCAAAACATTGGTTTCGAATGGAAAACTCATGAATACAAAGTTTGTTCCACTCATCAAGACCTACATTTGGTCTAATGGTCAACTTTTCATTTGTAAAAGTTTGAACCACTCAATTTTGAATTTTGAAAGAATTTATAGCCAAACGCCAGTTTTCGGAACCCTGGATGGTCTCGACTGGAAAAGTCATGAATACCAATATTGTTCCACTCATCAAGATCTACATTTCATACATAGACCATTTTTTCATTTGACAAAGTGTTTTCAAAGTGTAGTTGAAAATCCACAATTCCCACATATAGCGAAGTTTGAACCACTCAAATTTAAATTTTCAACACATAATGTTACAATTATATTACACAAGATGTCAAATACACATTATTAATTTGAGTTCACTACCTATATCAAGCGGGCACAGTGGTAAACTTTTTCTTGACGTAATGCCCTTGGTTATGATCATTCCGTAACCATGGAGTGTCCTCAGCAGCGAGCAGGATGCTTGGGTCTTTGGCCACACAGAAGGGTGGGATTCGTTCATCCTTTTCATAATCCTCTGACACGTCTGACTTGTCTTCAATTCCCACGATGTTTCTTTTCCCTGTAAGAACCATGTGGCGCTTTGGCTCGTTGGTTTTTTTTCTCGTCGTGTTTCTCTCTCTTGGGTTTTGTAGACATGTCTTTCACATAGAACACCTGATTCACATCAGTAGCAAGGACGAATGGATCATTTCTCTACCCAATATTGTTGAGGTCCACTATTGTCATTCCGTACTCCTTATCGACTGATACCCCTCCGTTCATCTTCACCCATTGACATCGGAATAGAGGGACTTTAAAATTATGTGCATAGTCTAGTTCCCAAATCTCCTCTATGCGACCATAATATGTGTTTATGTTCCCATTCGGTTCCGTAGCATCCACGCGGACACCACTGTTTTGGTTGGTACTCTTTATCTTGGGGATACGGTGTAAAATGTATTTCCATTTATCTCGTACCCTTTGTACGTGAGGACGTGCCACGCTGGTTGCCTAGCCAACAAATACAGTTCATCTCCAATAGTTTTATCACCCTAACATTTTTTGTCCAACCAATCACCGAATGTCTCCATGTGATGACGCGTAATCCAAGCCTCATTCTTCCCAGGATTCTCGGATCATACAAAATTCATGTGTTTCTCAATATACGGTTCCACAACAGTGGAGTTTCGAAGAACTGTGTAGTGCGCTTTATTGAAAGAATCATCACTCTGGCTGATATAT
>JAKOGQ010000587.1:0-25000 GCA_022457205.1 Saccharum spontaneum
GAGCACGGCTCGCGGTGAGGTGATGTGCACGCGGAATCGAACTGCGAGGCAGCGGCTGCGGTGCGGTCCGGCCGCGACAGCAATGGCGACTCCGCCCTCGGCGTGGGCAAGCGAGAGAAAGAGGATGAGAGCGAGAGGATGAAGGGAGTGGAGTGAGGGATCGATCGGTTCTTCACTGTGAACTCGTGCGCGCGACGTGGAGGAAAAGGGCGGGCATGGACGCCATGCGGTGGCCGGTTTCTGAACCACTCGCCACGATAGCACCGGCTTGTCTGAACCAGCGACGGCTCGGTGTGACTGACAGGCTAATTTCAGGGCTCAAGATCTTGCAAACGAGTTTGAACTGGACCAAAGTGTTAATTACAAAACTGTAGTTCTAAGTGAGGTCTCCAAGTTGGTCAATAGGATCATGAGCTAACTCGGCTTGGTTGGTGAGATACAACGTCCCAAAGTAGGTCACAAGGAAACTGAAACTAAGTTTCAGTTAAGGCTCGACTGAACCTTGATTTTCACAGCCCTCTAGCTCCTAAACCATTGGGAATTAGGTGATGGTTCTGTTGACAAAATCATAGATCTATGTGAGTACTACAAATATGTCAATAAGAGTTTGAGCTGAAACATCCTGGTTTGCAAGGTAAAGAGCTCCAAAGTAGTGTACCTTGAAACTGTACTGCAGTTCTAGACTTAGAAAATTTTAAGTGTTGAAACAGCACTACACACTGACTTGTGGGCCCTGTTTGAGGATTTTCTAGCCATTTTCATGAGATGGGTATATTGAGACTTTTGTTCCTTAACAAGTTTGCTACAACTTTGTTAAAGGTTGCCCAACCTTTAAACAACATTTGGTAACACTTTTGAAACTAGGAAGCAAAAGAGGTTTGTGGGTCAAACTAGGTCAACTATGAGTTAGAGGCTTAATTGGATGAGATGGTCAACATGAACATTGATCCATTAGGTGTCCTAAGAAAAATTAAGCTACTAGAGATCATGTTAGAGCATCACATGTGTCATCATACAAAAACCCTAGCAACACATAAAAGAAGCACATATAAATCACAATGTTGCAAAGTCATGTTTCAAGCAATGATGCACATGAAATGGCGATGCTTATGGTAATGTCATACCATGATCATGCATTATGAATGCATTATGAGGCTAACTAACACCAGGGGTGTTACAAAAACCTTGCTGCGGGAAAGCTCGCAGGCGAGTGTTGCTCCCTGACGCCTGTCCCTGGAGCTTCCTCTTCTTGAGGTCCATTTCCTTACGCTTGTTATCAATCACAATGGCACGGTCCACCAACTCTTGGAAGCTGGCATACTTGTTGGACATCAGTTGCAGTTGGAGTCCATCATACAGCCCCTTCAGAAAACGGCGCTGTTTGTCAGAATCCCTGGCCACTTCAGACGGGGCATATCGCGACAGTTGTGCAAACTTGTCGTGGTATTCCGCCACAGACATGGACCCTTGCTTGAGAGCTCGGAACTCCTCTTGCTTCAGTTCAATAAGTCCTTCAGGGATGTGATAGGACCTAAAGTTCTCCGTGAACTCTTTCCATGTGATCTTTGGAGCATTCTCGGGACGTCCATACTAGAATGACTCCCACCAATCCTGAGCAGCTCCTTGGAGTTGACCTGAGGCGTACAAGACTTTCTCCAAGTCGTTGCACTGAGCAATGTTTAGCTGCTTTTCCACAGCTCTCAGCCAGTCATCAGCCTCCATAGGTTCAGAGGCGTGTGTGAACACAGGTGGGCATCCCTTCAGAAACTCACCACGTTTGTCACGGACCTGTACAGGTGGGGGTGCTCCTGCGGGTTGCTCACCGAGACGGTCCATCACTGTCTGCATGAGCTGCGCTTGCATGGCCATCAACTGTTCAATGGTCACCGGCGGTGGCGGAGGTGGATCCACCAAAGCTCCGTGTCCACGACCATGTCCACGGCCTTTGCCATGTCCTCCTCTGGCGGCCATCTGTTTCCAAGCAAATGTGCAAACTTTTAGAGATCTCCCAAAAATTTACAAATTATTTACAAAAGGTAAATAACATAACTGAAAATTTCTGGACGGGTGTCTACAACAGCAGATCAAAAACTGGAGTGTAACTCGAGTTCCAGAAATCCAAAATAGGCGTGGCATACATTGTTGGAAAGCTTAAAGAGTCTTCTACAACTTTTGTATAGAACTTTTTCACTGATACAGACGGCAACATCATCAAAAACTGAGCTAAACAATTTCTGTTCTAGGTTACAGACTGCACAGACTTGCCAGGTTGTAGCAGGCATATCTCTCAAACCAAAATTGATAATGAGGTGATTCCAGTGGGAAATGAGAGGTACGCAAGTCTAGTTCTTCCCACAAAAATTTCATAATTTTTGGACGTGGAGATTTAGAGATATGAGACAAACATTGCAGACTGCTCTGAAAAACAGCACAGCAGTGATGCAGAAATTTAAATCCCAACTAAGTTAAACAAACACTAACTTAAGGTTTTGATAAAAAGAACATGTGGACAAGCCCACACTGTTCCAGCAATCACACAAACTCCAAATCATCCAAGTTCAACAACACAACCAACGAGACAACGAAAGGTTCACATAACATACACAAACTTGACACAACTCTCGATCTAAAACGCATCCATTATGGGGGGCTGCAAACATCTAAGGAGCGCGATCCACCATGGTGAACACCCTGGCCTTCTTCTTGTAAATGGTAGGCTGCCCTAGCTGAACGGCCATCTCATCTATCTGGTTCTGAAGGCGTTTTTCAGATTTTTGAGCTGCACGAAGCTCTTCCCTGAGTGCTTCGTTGGCCTCCTGCATGGCGCTGAGGTGCCTCACTGTGGTGTCCAAGGTGGGATCAGAAGCTGGAGGAGCCAACACCGCCCATGTCTTCTCCCTTGGGTCGTAGCGTGGAAGGTACCGGTAGCGATCATTCTGCATGTCCTCAAAACGCCGACCATGGTAATGCAGGTATGCCGCCTGCACAACATCTTCCATGCTGTCATAGGCACTGGCACACCTAGCTCGGTGGCTATGGGTGGTCACAACATCTTGAGATTGGTCGGTGTTGTTCCAGGCGGTGATGATCACATTGGTCTTCCAGTATGTAGCCTCCACAGGATGCGTGTGCTCCGCACAGTAGTACTTCACCAAGGCAGCAAACTCTGGATAGTAATCAGCTAGCATGGTGGTGAGGAGGTTGTGGTAATGGGCATCTTTGGGAGCTTCCTTAAACTTGTTCCTGGTGGTCCATCCTATCACTTCTGGCTCCTCTGATGCAGCTGGGGAGGGCACTGGTGTTGGTGCAGAAGCGGCCTGGGATGCTGGTGGAGGTGTAGCAGCGGGGACTGGCGCATCCACGTGTGGGATGGGTGCAGCCACGGGGGTCGAAGCAGGTCCATCAGATGCAGCCACTGAAAATGCCTCCTCTTCCATGGGTTCCTCCTCTTCCTCGTTGGAGATGTGGACGACCTCTGGCTCCACTGGTGGTACTGCTGGTGGTGCTGGTGGAGCAGGTGCTGCTGGAATGAACTGGGCGACGTAGGCAGCGGCACTGAGGCGAGGCATCTATAGTTTTGATATAAAATATTATCAGAGTCAATATTTTATGCAATAGAATAAAGAATAGAGCATAAAACTTTTAATAAAATATCAAGATTGAGGTAGTAGCAAATAAATAAATAAAGTCAAACTCCTAGAAACGACCATTCCTATCTAGGTTTGCGTCCTACAGTCGACACAGCTCTGATACCAATTTGTCACACTCCAATTAAAGGACAATATAGAGTGCATACATCTTATGTGCGCCCCAGGAGTAGTCGCACACATAAGCCGACAAATTAATAGGAGTATCATCACTGAGTACATACATAACGTTATTACATCATGTAGTTCTTACATAACAAGCGGAAAAGTAAATAGCAACTCTCAGGCGTAGTGTCTGATCCACAGGGAAGGACGACTGGTTGACCCAAACCTAGAAATCTTCCGGGAAGTCCTCGTAGAAGCTGTCATCTATTACCCATCCGGGATTTTTATCCAAAAATAATATAGCAACAAGTGTGAGTACATTCGTACTCCGCAAGTATAGTATGAGGATTCATGAGGCTCAAAAAGGTTAGACACGGTTGACTGTAGTTAGCACTTTTAGAAGTTCAACATTCCATTATTAATCATTATTAAGTTATGCTCAAGCTCCCATTTATCCCACATGATCCACTACTAGAATTAAGAAGAGAAAGCATCAGTGTGATCTCATTATCATCATCATAGTTCATCCACATATCAAGTAACCATTTATTCTGTGAGTTTTCCGGGCCGCTCGTGACCGTGAGCACGGCTGTTATAACAGTTTTAACACTCTACAGAGGTTGTGCATCTTTACCCGTGAGTCGTGTTACCCATATGCCCGGGGCCCGTTGACCCCCTAACACTTCCAAGGTGAGCAGGCAGGGAACACTATGAAGCCTTCTATAGGCCTCTTCTAACAAGTTAGGGCCGCGAGGTTTCCTTGGCAGGCAGATATAGAGAACCCCACTTTCGATGGCACATTTCCCGCATGCTATACACATCAGAACAGAGGCAGTTCTATACCCAACGTGGCAAGCCCCTCTTGCGCCCTTTCGGGTAACCTCTAACAAGTTAGAAAAGATCCTATTACTGAGCTAAAGTCAGAGCCATTTAACTCTCATGGTTGCACTGTATGTCCCAGCTTTTGCCCTACAGATAAGTCCTTACGGAGGGTTTAGGGCAACATGATCAACATCATTTGCACCATCACCCTTAGTTCCACTACTATCATCATGTTTATCCGTTGGTTCCATTAATCATTGCGTAGATCATGTTTAGTTAGAGCACTAGCGTTCTACCCAAATGCAAATAATCCCCATAGGAGTCAAGGTACAGGTCATCAAATTGCTAGGAAGTCCTTATAATCGAGCAATATTAGACACATGCATAATGAGTATGTTATATAATGAATAGGACAACAAGGTAGGCCCATGCTATACTTGCCTTGGTTCACGAACTGCTGCTGGTCCTGCTGCTCCTCGTATGCGTCCGGATTCCCGACATACTCCTCACCGTCTGAACTCGAACGACACGAAGTACAACACGCAATTCGGAGCAGACATACAAGCAAAACATAACTATGATTAGAACAGTACACCAACAATAAATAAATCTGAATAAAATGTTTACCAAGATCATCTACGTCTCGCTACGATCACAACGACGCGAAGAGCACGAAAAACGGAGCTACAACGCAAAAGTTACGCGCTAAACAAGGTTCCAAAACTAGCTATTAAACTAGACTTAATCGAGAAACTCAAAAGTTCCTAACAGGTCTATCAGTGGCACTAATACGTAGATTATGAAATTACGAAACTAATGCAAGTTGAACGGGTCGAATCGGAGCTAAAACGACAATTTTATACACGTTTTACTGCAGTGGCAATTCTGTAAATAGACCAAACTATTTTCGGATTTAAAATAAATCAAAACTCAGATTTACACAAATAGCCGAGGACTGCGGGTTCAAATATATGAAAGTGGGTGGTCTCTTTAACAAAAAGACCCGCGAAGGGGTATCGGCCAACCAGGGCCGTTGATCTAGAGATGGACGGTGGAAAATAGATGGAGGGGGGAAAGAAGGGCGCGGCCGCCGGAGCTGGGGGTGGACGCGGCGGCGCCGCCATTACTGCGGCGTGGAGCTCGCTGGCGTTGCTCGCACGGGCGCTACAGGGCATCATTTTCAAAAAGAAAAGCTCCGGAGCGAAGAGGGGAGGATGGCGAACCCATCCCGCGGCAAAACACGGGTGGTGGTAGGCCCGAGGGGCACCCGCCACGGCCGGCCATGGAAGAGCTCGCCGGAGTTCACGTAGAACGGCCCTAGAGACCACAAATCGTAGAATTGAAGGTGCAAGGAGGGGGAGGGAAGCACGGGGAGGCTCACCGAGCGGAAAATCGCAGACGGAGGAGGCTCGGGGCGAAGACCAACGAGGTGGTCGTATGGTGCTTCGGAGGTGCGCCGCCACGGGGCTTCGGATGCTCAAAAGAGAGGGACTGGAGTGGGAAACAGCAGGGGGGATGCGGTGAAGGGTTGCGGCTCCTTTTTGAAGGCCGGGCATAGGGGAAGGAACGCTGCCACGTTCTGCGGTTGTGGGCGCGGGGGAAGGAATGGCGATTGCCTTCGTGACCGAGAGAAATGGAGGTTGCGGCTGGAGGTAGAGGAAGGCGCCGACAGCTGGGCCCGGGTAGTCAGCGACAGCGGGAGAGGGAGTGGGGCCCGGCAACGGCCGCCTGGTCCGGTTGGGCTGGGCCGTGGCCCAGGAAGAAAATGCGAGGGAGAGAAGGAAGGGAGGGCCAGCGGGCCGAAAACAAGGGAGAGGGGGAAATCGGCCAGCGGGCCAAAATGGAGAAAAGGGGTAGAGAGAGAAAAAATTTCTTTTCTTTTTCCAAATCAAGTTTTCCAATTCATTTTCAAACCGAATTTTGAAATCATTTTTAGATTTCGTCAAAACCAGTCATCACAAAAATATTTGCAACAGCATGCATGCATGAACATTTTCTAACCTTATGATTGATTTTTATTTTCACCAAAAATTTATTATCTCCTACATTTGAATGCTCACTTAAATACATAAATAAATCAATTTCCATTATTTTGAAACAAAGCAAAATTTAGGATGTTACAATATGGTTACTACTACTTGGTACTTAATCAAGTGATTGCTCTAGTGTAGGGGCTAACATAGAGAGGTTTAATTGAATAAATTCAACTTGATGCTAGAGATGACAATGATTACTTTATGTTACTTAAGATCTTTTATGCAAATGTTGTCAAGTTAGCCCCACTGATATAGCCTTGCATACTCCTTGGTGTCACTTTATTTCTTGTTTACAATGGGTAAGTCTAGCTGAGTATATTCTCGTACTCAGGGTTATTCTCTCTTGTTGCAGGTGACATGATGTATCATGGCTATTGTAAGTACTGCCTTCATCCCACTGGTGATGAGGACTAGATCACAGGGCGTGATCCTCCTACATTATCTTATCTTGCTACTTTTGTTGGGATGTGACTATGGAACTGGCATGTATTTGAACTAAGTGTGGTGTTGTTGTTAAACTACTTTACTTCCGCTACTTTTAAACTTGGTTTGTAACAATTATGTGAACTCCGATGTATGTGAGCTACTTGTGAACTACTTGTGAAATGTGTTGTAACATGTGACGTGTTTATGTTGAATCACTACGATCTTGGCTTGTATGTTGTTTGTTTGAAGTCCTTCATGATTTCATCAGACTACCGGGTTTATATGGGCTCAAGTATGACAGTTTGATCACTTAGGTGATTGCTTCTGTACTTGTGCTCTTATAAATTGGACGATTCTATTACAGCTAGCATCGAAGCAAGATTCAACACTAAACTTGCCATATATGTATTTAAAACAACAGTTTTTGTTTTACAAAGTTAGTTTTTTACAACTTATAGCTATATGTAGGTGTGTTGAAATCTAAAATTTAAAACTTAGAGTGTGCTAGTGGTCATATCCTTTATGCCCAAATAAGGACTTTAGGTGGCTTAGTGTAATACTAACTCTGGGGTTTACTTTTATATGTGTGCTTTGCAACATCGCACCTACACCCAGATAAGTTGATGAGTGGTATGACCGCAAGTGTGAGCATGTGGTCGAGGAGACCTAGCTTTGATACGACTATATATGTGTGTATGATGCGTATTTAATTGTGGGTATAAATGTCGGGTAGATTGATACCGAAGTATATATATGGGGATATATGTCACGGAACCGTCCAAATTATAAGAGCACAAGTACAAAAACAATCACCGAAGTGATTAAATTCTCACACTTGAGGCCATATAACTCTGGTAATCTAATGAAATCACGAGGGATTTCAAACTAACCAACATACTAACTAAGATCATAGTGATTCAACATAACAAGCCACATGCTACATCCATTTCACAAGTAATTCAATATACATCAGAGTTCAACATAGTTATTACAACTTAAGTTGAAAAGTAGCGGAAACAAAGTAATTTGAAACTAACATTTCTCTTATTTGAAATACATGCCAGTACCAAGGTCAACTTCCATCAAAAGTATTAGAGACAAGATAACTCAGAAGGATCATTCCCATGATCACACTCCGCCACTATGACAAGAGTCATCCAATTCTTGCAGTATCCATGATACATCACAACCTGCAACAAGTGGGAATAAACCCTAAGTACGAGAAGGTACTTAGCTAGACTTACCCGTCATAAACTAGGAATAAAGTGACACCAAGGAGTATGCAAGGCTGATATAAAGTGGGCTAGCTTGACAACATTTTGCTTAAAAGCTTAGTACGGATAAGTAATCATTAATGCTTAAGCATCAAGTTAATAATCATTAACCTGTCATCTATATTAGCACTTGTACTAGAGCACTCACTTGATTAGGAGCAAACAATATTAACCATAGTAGGTATAATAAGGCTGTCATCATCATATCATCATTCCTGAACCATTATATTATTTAGTGTATCTACTTTGGAGATATGCCCAACAAGTTCTCACTAACTGGTGAGAGATGATGACTCGAATCGAATTACAACTCAGTTGAGGGGGTATTCCTAACTCTCACCCATGACTTCCCCCGTCGGAGAGTATTAGGTCACCTTTGGGACAACTCAGAAACTAACTTCGTGGGTTTGGTCAGCGCCAGCACTCTTAGGGATTACCCTTCTACTAGGATGATTAGGACTTTTAAATCACCTGCCCTTGGACTCATGCCTACGGCTCCCTTTCGAGGTGCACTTTATACTTGCCGACTCTCGGCCTGAGTTGATCTACTCAGATTCGCGGTCAGAGACACTCGAGTCTAGCTAGCTAAGAGAGAGGCATGTGTTCAA
The DNA here is from genome assembly GCA_022457205.1 of Saccharum spontaneum. NCBI lineage: Eukaryota > Viridiplantae > Streptophyta > Magnoliopsida > Poales > Poaceae > Saccharum > Saccharum spontaneum. Next base: position 8,919 of record JAKOGQ010000587.1, read on the forward strand.
CATGACAAAGAAAGGCTCCAAGAATCGGTCCTTAAGCGACACAGATGGAGTCACTATAATCCTATAGCCTTACAAGCCCCCTCTCGGTCTTCATTCAAATTATACCAGGTTCTTTTCCATGATAGTAAATATAGCCAACCGTGCCATATATAAACATCCCTAAAGCTCGCAGGTGATAGGAAATCACCCAACTTCTACCGCTTAAAGCAGGGGCTAAGCATCTACTCGATCCTGGTCTACATAGGATTCAAGGTATACTTTCTGGACAAGGATGGAATATTAATACAACAAGTGTTTTCATCCAACACCTATAACTTAATGCATCAATATATATAACATAATACTTAATTGCATTTCAAAAATTTAGAGGCTTATAATGCTTTGGGGCTTGCCTGAGATCCGACACAAGTAAGTTCAGTTTGCTTGCACCATCTTGGTGACACCTCCCCTTTAGGCATCACTCCAAGGTCCTTCCGTCTTTGGGATGGATCCACCAGCACCATCTTTGGGTTCAGCTCCACATCATAACCTTCATGTGGTGCATCTGATGTACCTAGATGAGATGTAAGATGCAAGTGTATGAATACATGGAAATGCAAATAGATGATGCATCACACACTAATCAAGGCAAGTACAAGTGTTGACACCGTTTTTAGCACGTGTCAAGATGATCAGGAAAGGCTAACCAGCAAGGGAAAGATTGCCGTGTAAATTGATGGCCAAGGAGAATAACTTTGTTTTTTTTAAGCGGTGACAGTGTATGAATTTAATTTGGAATGCTGCCGATGAGGTCAAGGGTGTTATTGCCGATGCCGATGGAAGAGGGTTTGGAGACTGTTGCCGATAAGATAAGGGAATGTACCGATGAAGGAAGGTATGAGGACTGCAGCCGATGAAACAGGGAATGTACCGATGGAAAAGGAGATCGAAGGTTGCTGCCGATGGAACAGGGGCTGTGCTGGTGAAAAGGGGGTCGATAAGAATACCATCGTGATTAAGGCGGACTATGGAATAAAATAGGAGTTGATTTCCTTGTTTACGATTAGTAGAGTCTGAGTTGTGTCAAAGTCATGTGTTTTTCCTTAGACTTGGATTTAGTGTCCTAGTCGTATTTGGTTATGTTTCTATAGATCAGGGTATAAATATAGAGTGAAGGGTAATGTAATAATCAATCAATACATCAAAAAACAGCTTTTACTCTTATTTACATCTACTTTTCGGTGACTTCGTCAATTTGCATATTTTTCCTTTTTTACGAGTTCTCATCGATTCGGCGAGTTGCATTGCTCTAAGTGCAATCTTTGTCGATCCTCGAGTTCCGCAAGAGTACCTCTTGGCCGTGACTTCTGGGCGTATCGCTGTTGTCAGGACCAAAGTGCTCGTATCTTCATCCTTGTCGATTAACAGGTCAAATCGACTGGCACGCTTTGGATATCGATTTCGGGTATTAGCCCTTCGTGTTTGCAGATTCACTTTTGCATCAACACATCTTTTGGCACGCCCGGTGGGACAGATCTAGTCAAGATGCCTAATCATGAGATCGATGCTGGGAATATCATCGCAGTAACAGAAGAAGATCTTAAAGACGATCAGAAGCAGGCTATGGAGAGGGCTATTGAAGAATATAGACAGCTTTACTTGAAGTCATTCAGCATGAACAAAAGTGGACAAGTCATCCAGAAGCAGGACTTGCCGTTGCCTCGGCTGGTTACCTTTGATCCTAATCCTGGTAAACTTCAAGAGATGGTTAATTCTGCGGTGAATCATGCTTTAATTAATCACTCCAATGTGCTGTCCAATACTGTTCATAATGCTGTGATTCGAACTTTCAAAGAAGGGCAAGCGTCACATCATTACGTCGGGCCTGCTTATCATCAACCAGAAGCAGCATCTGCTGTTGCTCCATCGGCTCCTCCAGCCGTTGCGGGTGTAGAGATTTCTTCTCCTCCAGTATCAGCAGGATTATCTAATGCACAGTCTACTCCGGTTCGTCTAGATTCAGCATTATCAGGACGAGTTCAGCTTGGTACAGATCTATCAGCATCAGCTTTATCAGGTCCTATACCACAGAGTAATCAAACTCCTGCTAATTGGTGGGGATATGGTATGCCTCCGGAGCCATCTACTGTCAATCACGGATTATCTCAAGTGTTTGACGCAGCAGGAAAAACTCCTATCCCATCGGCTGGTTTGCCGATAGCCCAAGCGCCTCAATATATTACAACTACTGCACAACCAAGTCTGGGAGGTTTTCAGGCGTCTCTGGGTCAAACATCTGGTTCAAGTCCATCGGCAAGTTTGTTACCGATGCAGCAGAAGGCTCCTATAATCAGTCAACCTGGAGTACAGGTTATGCCTCAAGTTGGATGTAATTATCCAGCAATGCCAACAAGCTACCAGCCATCGGCAAACTTTGTGCCGATGAATACTAATAATTGGTCAGGGCAGTTTTCTACTCAACATACAGTTCAGCCAAATCAGCAAGCCACAGGAGTTCATCAAGGTCACATGCATGCTGGTTTTCAGAATCAAGCATCGGCAGCTCAGCCGATGAATCCTTTTCAGCAGATTAATGGACCACAGTTAGTAGCAAATATGCCAATTGCTGGAGATCGTGGGCAACAAAGGTGTGCAGAAGGATATCAACAGATACCTCCAGCAGAGATTCAACCATATCGTCAGCAAGATGTCGATATTTTTTGGGCCGATAAGATAGCAGAAATTATGAGAGATCAATTTGGGATCAAGCCCAAGGTTAATACTTATTCTTATCGGACTCCGTATCCTCCAGCATATGATTTAATTCCTCTCCCAAATCGTTACAAAGTGCCAGATTTCACTAAATTCTCTGGGCAAGACGATACATCAACCATGGAGCATGTTAATCGTTTTATTATTCAATGTGGAGAGGCAGCTTGTAGAGATGAATTGAGAGTTCGTCTTTTCTCGTCATCTCTATCCGGATCATCATTTACGTGGTTTATTTCACTACCGCCAAATTCTATTATCACTTGGGCTGATCTGGAAAAGCAATTTCATAAGTACTTCTTTGCTGGAATTCATGAAAAGAAGCTTACCGATTTAGTAAAGATGAAACAGCGCAATGATGAATTGGTAGAAGGTTTTGTGCAAAGGCTACGAGATGTAAAGAATAAATGTTACAGTCTGGTATTGGATGATCGGCAGCTTGCCGATTTAGCCTTTCAGGGATTATTACCACACCTTAAGGACAGATATGCTTCTCAGGAGTTCGAAAGCCTAAGTCATTTAGTACAAAGGATTTCTGATCAAGACACTAGGGTTTTTGAACCTAAGAGAATTTGGAACAAGAAAGTTTCATTTGTTGAAGAGGCGGAAGATTCAGATTCAGATAATGAACCAGTTATCGGTTTGGCAGAGTGGGTTAAGAATAAGAAACCGATATCTTGTCCCTTTGGTCACAAAGAGCCAGAAAAGTTTACTTTTGATGTCACCAAAGCCGATAAAATATTCGATCTTTTGCTTCAGGAGGGCCAGATTAAATTATCACCCAATCATGTGATCCCATCGGCAGAAGAGTTGAAGCATATGCTGTATTGCAAGTGGCACAATGCAACTTCACACAGTACCAATGAGTGCAAGGTGTTTAGACAGCAATTACAGTTAGCTATTGAGTCTGGCAGGATAAAATTTGGCAATTCCAAGATTCAAAAGCCAATGAAAATTGATCAACATCCTTTTCCAGCAAATATGTTGGATGCTGAAGGAAAAATTAAGGTGTTGACATCGGTAGCTGCTGAAAAGAATGCATCAGTAGATCCCCAACATCGGATAACTTCCGATGATGCAAAAAGTAAGGGGCTATTGACGGAGAGTAGCAGTTCTGGGAAGCCTCCTCGATCTGGCATCGTGATTACCCATCAAAGACAACACGAAGGATGGCGTCAGCGAAGGGACCGGTATAGACGACAACAAGAGGAAAGGCGTCAAGAAGAGTGGAATCGGCATAAGGATCATTGGAATTGTCCATTTTTTATTCATTGTTGGGAAGAAGGTATTAAGTTACCTACTGTTGAAAATTGTCCAGAGTGCAATGGCTATTATGGAGTTAATTATCCTGCAAGAAGGTTTCAATCTGGTAATCAAGGTTTGCTCATTAATGAACCGATCAGAAGGAAAGCGTCAGTACATGATCGGCTGGGGGGCAGGCTCAGTGTGCACGAAAGGCTTGGTAAACGCGTTGCATATTTTCCAAGGAACCATGAAGAACTCGAAGAGATGGCAAATGCAAGAGTCCCTGATGAAGAAATATTTTACAGGGATCCCAATATACGTCGTGTGGAGACAACTAGAACTTATCAGCCAGTTTGGAAAACTAAGCTTCCTCAGTGGTGTCCAGAAGGTTTGACAAAGACACAGAAAAGAAAAATGCAGCGGGATCGTCAAAAAGATTTATATCAAGAAGAAAGTCCCTCCAATGAGAAATCTGGTAACCAGCAGTGGCAGATAAGGCACAAGGATAAAGGTCCATCGGCAGATGTCAATATGGTGTTTATGTTGCCGATGGAATTTTTGGCTCTGTCTGACAGTGAAGAAGAGGCTGTTTCCTCTGATCAGATAGCTCAATTAATATTAGATCCAATGATGGCTGTTTTTGAGAAGCCTGCTGATGATGAGAGACAACACCTCAAGGCTTTGTTTGTAAAAGGTAAAGTTGATGGGCAGCCTGTATCTAAGATACTTATTGATGGAGGAGCTGCGATTAATATTATGCCTTATGTGATGTATCAGAAGCTTGGTAAGGGGGATCAAGACTTAACTAAGACCGATATGATGCTAAAAGATTTTGAAGGCCATGTGTCACCAGCTAAAGGGGCAGTATGTGTTGAGTTGACCATCGGCAGTAAAACTTTGCCGACAACTTTCTTTGTTATTAATGGCAAGGGTGCATATAATTTACTTTTAGGAAGGGATTGGATTCATGCTAATTGTTGTGTTCCTTCTACAATGCATCAATGTCTGGTACAATGGATCAGAGATAAGATTGAAGTTGTTCCTGGTGACTCTTCTTATATCATTGCATCGGCAGAATCAGATACTTATGAACGAACCAAGTGCATATCGGGAGAAGCCTGGGAAAAAGAGTTCCTCAAGATTGCTGATTATGAAATTTTACCGATCCAAGCAGTCGGTTCTGAAGAAGAGCTTTAATGGATAGATTTGCCGATGATGGAAAATTAGGTCAAGGATTTACATCGGCAGATGATTTAATAGAAGTAGATATTGGTGAAGGCGATAGGCCAAGACCCACTTTTATTAGCTCTAAGTTAGATTCCAAGTGTAAATAGCAACTAGTTGATTTGTTAAAGGAATATAAAGATTGTTTTGCTTGGGATTATACTGAAATGCCTGGATTAGACCGATCTATAGTTGAACATCGGTTGCCTATTAAATCTGGATTTCGGCCACATCAGCAGCCGGCTCGCCGATGCAATCCTAATATACTCCCTGATATTAAGGCCGAAATAACCAAGTTAATTGAGGCGAAGTTTATTCGGCAGTGTCGATATGCAGAGTGGATTTCTAATGTGGTTCCTGTATATAAGAAAAATGGAAAACTCCGTGTTTGTATTGATTTCAGGAATCTTAATAAGGCCACACCGATGGATGGTTATCCGATGCCGATTGCTGATTTGTTGATTGATGCTGCAGCAGGGCATCAGATTATTAGTTTCATGGATGGAAATGCGGGTTATAACCAAATATTCATGGCTGAAGAAGATATTTCCAAAACTGCTTTTAGATGTCCAGGTCATGTGGGATTATTTGAGTGGATAGTTATGACATTTGGTTTGAAAAATGCCGGTGCTACTTATCAGAGAGCTATGAACTTTATTTTCCATGAATATATCGGCACATTGGTGGAAATCTACATTGATGATATAGTGATTAAGTCTGGAGACATCACGAAGCATCTAACCGATCTGTGAAAGATATTGGAGTGCACAAGAAAACATGGATTAAAGATGAATCCCAATAAATGTGCATTTGGTGTATCGGCAGGACAATTCTTGGGTTTTATGGTGCATCAGAGGGGCATTGAAATTAGTAGAAAAATCTATTGAGGCAATCAACAAGGTTGTTGCTCCTGCCGATAAGACTGAATTGCAATCCTTGATCGGTAAGATTAATTTCATCAGAAGGTTTATATCTAATCTGTCAGACAAAATCAAGGCTTTCAGTCCGTTATTGAAATGGAAAGCCGATCAGGAGTTTAAATGGGGGTATGAACAGCAGTTGGCTTTAGATCAGATTAAGAGTTATTTAACAAATCCTCCAGTGTTAGTTCCACCCCAGCATGGAAAACCTTTCAGATTATATTTATCAACTGAAGATACTGTTATCGGTTCAGCTCTTATTCAAGAATTTGAAGGAAAGGAGTGTGTTATCTATTATTTGAGCAGACGATTAATAGATGCTGAAACCAGGTATTCGGCTATTGAGAAATTATGCTTATGTTTATATTTCTCCTGTAGTAAGTTAAGGCATTATTTACTATTGGCTGAATGTACTGTCGTATGCAAAGATGATGTGGTCAAATATATGCTATCTATGACGATATTAAATGGTAGGATTGGTAAATGGATTTTAGCGTTATCAGAATTTGACCTACGTTATGAATCGGCTAAGGCAGTTAAAGGACAAGTTATGGCCGATTTTGTTACTCAACATTGCAACACGGTAGATTCTTTGGAAGTTGCTCCATGGACACTGTTCTTTGATGGGTCCACTTGTGGTGAAGGGGCAGGCATCGGCATCGTGTTGATTTCTCCTCAGGGGAAGAAGTATGAATTCTCATTGCCGATCGTCGCTACATCGACAAACAATCAAGCTGAATACCAAGCACTGATAAAAGGGTTAGAATTGCTTAAAGAAATACAGGCTGATGCTGTTGAGGTCTTTGGTGATTCTATGCTAGTTATAAATCAGTTGATTGGGATTTATGAATGTCGAAGTGAAATCCTAATTTCGTATCATGAAAAATGTTTGGAATTGTTAAAAGGGTTTAGGAGTTTTTATCTGGAGCATATTTCCCGGATGCATAATGAAGAGGCTAACCGATTGGCTCAGCATGCTTCAGGATATCAACCTGTTCAAGAAGCATTGACATTGGTGGCTGATGCCGATGACTGGAGAAGGGAAATCATTGATTATTTAAAGAATCCATCTAAAAAGGTTGAAAGACGTGTAAGATTCCAAGCGACAAAGTATGTACTCCTCGATGATGAATTATATTATCGTACCATAGATGGAGTTTTACTCAGGTGTGTTAACATAGAGGAATCAAAAAGCCTGATGAGTGAAATTCATGAAGGAGTATGTGGGGCTCATCAGTCAGCATTCAAGATGAAGTGGATGATCAGAAGAAATGGATATTATTGGCCAGCTATTCTTGAGGATTGTTTTAAATATTTTAAAGGATGTCAGGAATGTCAAAAGTTTGGTAATATTCAAAGAGCACCCGCATCGGCTATGAATCCTATAATTAAACCATGGCCGTTTAGGGGTTGGGCTATTGATCTCATCGGTCAAATTTATCCACCATCGAGTAAAGGGCATAAATTTATTCTGGTTGCTACCGATTATTTCACAAAGTGGGTTGAAGCAATTCCTTTGAAAAAGGTGACATCGGCTAACATGGTTGATTTTGTGAAGGAGCATATTGTTTACCGATTTGGCATCCCTCAAACCATCACTACCGATCAGGGCACTATGTTTACATCAGGTGAATTTGATGAGTTTGCTTTGAGTATGGGAATTAAAGTTTTGAATTCTTCACCATATTATGCCCAAGCAAATGGCCAAGCTGAAGCATCTAATAAGGGGATTATCAAACTTATTAAGCGCAAGATCAGAGAATATCCTAAAAAGTGGCATACCATATTAAATGAAGCTTTGTGGTCATATCGGATGGCATGTCATGGTGCAACCAAGGTGTCGCCTTATCAATTGGTGTATGGACACGATGCAGTATTACCTTGGGAGATTAAGATTGGATCTAGGCGGATGCGTTTTCAGGATCAACTGACAGCCGATGATTATGATATCCTTATGAAAGATGAGTTGGAAGACGTAGCAGGTCATCGGTTAAAAGCTTTGGTCAACATCGAGGAAAACAAGAAGAGAGTGGCTAGGTGGTATGACAAGAAAGTGAAGGTAAAGGAATTTGCCGATGGTGAATTAGTCTGGAAATTGATTTTACCGATTGGGACTAAAAATTCTAAGTTTGGCAAATGGTCCCCTAATTGGGAAGGTCCATATCGGATAAATCAGTCTGTTCCTGGTAATGCGTATATTCTTGAAACTCTCGAAGGAGTGGTATTTCCCAGAGCGTTAAATGGAAAATATTTAAAGAAATATTACCCTAGTATTTGGATAGATGCATAAAAAGTATAGTTGCCGATAACAATCCTATCGGCTGGAGTTAAAACAAAGTATCAATTATGCCGAATTTAACAAAGCCTAGATGGCTGATATCGCACGCAGGCGAATTTCATCGGCTTCTTTTAGCTCCTTGGCATCTTCATCGGCATTTCCTTCCACAGGTTTGATTTTCTTTTTCAAGGCCAAGGCCTTGCGAGCTTGAGCATCCCGTTCCTGTTGAAGGGCTTTAATGGCGTCGGGAAGCTGGTCTTCTTCTTGTTTGGCCTGAGTCAGAGCTGTCTCAACCTTTTCCAGTTCAGCTAGCAGGGCTGCTTTCTTTGCCGATAGATCTGAGATTTTCTGTCTAATATCGGCACTGGAGGCTTGCAAATTGTTGATGTTCTTGTGCTTCTCATCGGCAGTTTGCTTCAGCTGTAGCATTTCTTCTTTAAGTTGAGATTGGGTTGCTCTGTCAGCAATACGATGAACGGCCCTTTGATATTGAAGCTGTCTGCTCTCCAGATGGACTGCTGGAAAGATGATTTCTTCAACATTGGAGGGGACTTGGCCGCGGATTGCCTTGAAGATAGACTTCGCAGGATCCGAGTCGATTACCAATTGGGCAGTTTCTTGCTGTAGCAGGTTTAGGAGGGTTTCCAGCTTGCCATATGTGTCTGATGATATTGTTCCCAACGCCAGGGAGGAGCTTGCTTCTTCTCCGTCGTCATCAGAAACATCGATAGCAAAAGAAAATAAGCTATCGGGAGAGTCTTGTTCCTATGGGACAAAGAGAATTAGAAATCCTGTTTATAATATTTTGAAGATATAATAAACCAGGTAATTGACTGGTTTACCTGCTTCAAGGCGATTTCTTGAGCTTGGCTTGAAGGAGCGGCTTGTAAAGGGTCCTGTGAAGGATCGGCAGAAGATGCCGATGGAATGTCTTCTATGACCACATCGGTAGTCGGCCCTTGAGGTACAATCGCCGATGATGTATCTTGGGCAGGAGCAGTTTGTTCAGAGGACTGATCAACGGGTGTTGGAGCAGACGCAGGGGCTGGTGTAGGTTTTTGTCGTTTCTGTTGAGCCTCAGCATCGGTCAAAGCTTTACGTTTTTGTTGTGCTTCAACAACAACTGGCTGGGGGGCATCAACATCTGTTGGTTGAGGAGCTTGTATGATCGGTGTGCTTACCGATGTATCCATTTGTTGCTGCAAAAACAGGTATAAGATTGGATGTTTAATGGAGAAAAATAAAAAAATAATGAAAGAATACCTCTGAAGGAGGAGTAGAAGTTGTGGTGCTCGGTAAAGTTGCCGATGATGATCCAGCTGCAGCTTGTACACCCTGATAGTTGTATGTTAATATAAAGTGTATCGGCAGAGAAGATAGTAAACAAGATTGTTACCTTAAAAGCCTTGATCAGGCTTGAAGCAGCAGCCTTTGGAGAAGCCCTGGATGTTCCCAATCTTGGTCTAGAAGCGCCAATTTTGGTGCGAGCTCTTTGGAAGGTCAAGGCTTCCAGGGTGGGGGCGTTGTAACCGATTGCTGAAATCGGAGAGGCTGGATGGAGATTGAAGGGTTTTCCGCTTTTGCTTATCGGTGGAACTGGATCGTCAGCCTGTTTCAAGGAAGGTTAGTTACCGATACACATAATAAAAGAAAAGGGAAAGGACAAAAGTTGAAAGGAACTTACTGCATTATCAGGAATAGCATAATCGGGGTCAATCTGGTGCCGATATGTGTGAACAGACGTTGAAAATAGCTGTTCTTTCCACTCCTGCCACCATTGCTTATATGATTCTGTTATGAAAGAAGCTGGTGACCAGGCGGAGAGATCGACATTTGAAATATCGGCATCAGGAGCAAGTCTTACTATCCTGCTCCATTCAGTTCCGGAGGTGATGATTTCCCTGGGTTTAATCACATCGGCATAGCACAGTTTGATGGGCAGTTGCCCAAAGGCCAGCTGGCGAGATACTGCCGATGGATTGTAAAATTCATAAGTAATGTGGGAGGCTTTCCCACTGTCAAATGTGTTGACTGGAATTGCTCTGGGGGTGATGATGGCCATCATGAGATCATTATCTTGGTTCAGATCACTATCGGCAAAATTGAAGAGGAGGGGAAACTTGTTATCCTCGTCAATATAAGGCACCCAAGCCCTGAGATCACGAGGGAGGCCATGGTAGAAAGTATGGAAAAATCTGCCGATTTGATCCTCATTGGCTTCTGTTCCGGGAAGGACGATGATTGCTTCACCGAAGTTGAGAGGGGGGCGTGTTGCCGATTCATCATCCCTAAGGACGTATTCTTCGGGAATCTCTCGTGGGAATTCCTGAGCAAAGAGATCCCATTGTAAACGCTTGTGCATGTGAGCATTTAACCACATATTAATAAACCACCATGGGCCTCCCAGATTGCCGATGGGTTCGCCAAGTATAAGCTTTTGGGATACTTGGTGGAGGAGATGGTAGGTTGAACTCAGAAGATATCGGCCAAGTGGAAATCTGACACCGTTGGCCAAGAGTTCTGCTGCTGGGAGGAAAGCATTAGTTGGTCCTACCGATCGTCCACAGAAAATAAACTTTTCTAGCCACATGTTCAGGAATGTGGCATGCTCCCTTTGATTGACAGTACTAGTCTTCTGGTATTCCTGGATATATACTGTCCAGCCGCCGATGTTGCGTGTGGTTATTCTGTATTCAGCTTTTCTGCCGAAAATATGGCCTTCATCGACAGTTGAAATATCTAGCCCCGTGAGCATGTACACATCGGCAAGGGTAGGGGCACATGGGCCATGACCGAACATGAAGGTGTTGGTGGTGTCAGACCAAAATTGAGCAGCAGCTATCATCATAGATTCATTTTTCTGCATATCGGCAATGGACAGCCTGATACATTGATCTATTTTTCGCTCTGCCCAGAACACTTGCATTGACCTGTTGACCCTCAGAAACCAATTTTTCCACCCTTTGGTGGGTTTAGGCCAAGAACGGAATGTATCTTTCCACAAATTCAAAGAGAAATTCTGAGATTTGAAGGGAATACGATTGGCTTCTGCATTAATCAAATCAGTTGGGTCTGGATTGCCCATCGGACCTAAGCAGTGAAGGGGAGGTTGATGGGTTGGAATCACCAATGTGTTGCGGAGTTCCTAGGTTTGAAGGACCAAGAAAATGAAAGAGAAAGAAAAATGTCGACCGTAAGAATTCGCAGGAGACCGAAAGGATTAAAGTAAAAGTAATGAGAAGAAGAACAAATCGCAGGGACGTCGAAGTTAACGGCCATTGCTTCAGAGGGATGAGGGCACGAGCTGGGAACTTGAAGATGATGATGATTCTGATGAGTTGAAGACGCGCGGTTGTTGGTTAGGGTTGCCGCTGGGATGAGAATGCCAAAAGGTGGAGTTTGAAGGTAGAAGATGAACAGCCCGGAGGAATCTATTTATAGGTTATTTGGAGTAGGGGTATTATTGACTTATCTCTATGCCGTATGCGGATGGATCGAGGTGGTTCAGTTGGATATGGTAACTGTTCGCACGACAATCAAGGGATGGTACGGGAGATTTGACGGCAAGTGATCATAACTTAAAGGATATCTTGCGGTGAGATATTATTGATGGGTTGTTATTTTGGTATCTCAACCGTAGTTTAAGGCAAAGAAGGTTGGAAAAAAATGCGATATATATTGAGATACATGGATTGGATCTAGATTTGATTGAATTTGGTAACAAATCATGTTATGCTTGGAGAATGGGTTAAAGAAATAGATAATAGCAAGCATCAGTTGGAGTAAATTTCGGAAGCATCAGTTTCTTATACTCCGAAATTGGGGGGCATGTGTTGACACCGTTTTTAGCACGTGTCAAGATGATCAGGAAAGGCTAACCAGCAAGGGAAAGATTGCTGTGTAAATTGATGGCCAAGGAGAATAACTTTTTTTTAAGCAGTGACAGTGTATGAATTTAATTTGGAATGCTACCGATGAGGTCAAGGGTGTTATTGCCGATGCCGATGGAAGAGGGTTTGGAGACTGTTGCCGATAAGATAAGGGAATGTACCGATGAAGGAAGGTATGAGGGCTGCAGCCGATGAAACAGGGAATGTACCGATGGAAAGGAGATCGAAGGTTGCTGCCGATGGAACAGGGGCTGTGCTGGTGAAAAGGGGGTCGATAAGAATACCATCGTGATTAAGGCGGACTATGGAATAAAATAGGAGTTGATTTCCTTGTTTACGATTAGTAGAGTCTGAGTTGTGTCAAAGTCATGTGTTTTTCCTTAGACTTGGATTTAGTGTCCTAGTCGTATTTGGTTATGTTTCTATAGATCAGGGTATAAATATAGAGTGAAGGGTAATGTAATAGGGAATCAATCAATACATCAAAAAACAGCTTTTACTCTTATTTACATCTACTTTTCGGCGACTTCGTCAATTTGCATATTTTCCTTTTCACGAGTTCTCATCGATTCGGCGAGTTGCATTGCTCTAAGTGCAATCTTTGTCGATCCTCGAGTTCCGCGTGAGTACCTCTTGGCCGTGACTTCCGGGCGTATCGCTGTTGTCAGGACCAAAGTGCTCGTATCTTCATCCTTGTCGATTAATAGGTCAAATCGACTGGCACGCTTTGGATATCGATTTCGGGTATTAGCCCTTTGTGTTTGCAGATTCACTTTTGCATCAACACACACTTTTTTCTCTCTTGTCGCAAGCTAAATATGAATATTTTATTTCCTTTCGTGTCCACCAACAAATATTTGGTAAAGAATAGTGTTCATTAGCAAACCAACATTGAGTGGTGTTCATGACTAAAAGCCACCATTGGATAGTTCCCTACAAAAAATTGTCCTTTTGAGAGCCATCTATTGTTTAATCCAAGGTTCCATTAGGGGAAATTTTGGAATTTTTCCTTAGGCTAGTGCTAGCTTTAGATCCCTAACTACGTGCAACATTTTATGTGACCACAAACCAAGAACTAAGTCATTCGTCTTCTTCTTAGGGAAGCAAATGTACTAGTACATACACTTATTGCAACATTGCCAATTGGTGGACCATCATAGGAGACAACACATTTCTCTGATAACTATGTGCATGACAGGTGCTATATATGAAGGAGCAAGCATAGGTCACAGTTGAGTGGGTTGGCACTGTTTTAGATGATGGTTTTTATTTAGCCATTGCACATACGATGAAGATCAAATAATTGATAACAGTCATTAATTTCCTTTCATCCCTTTGTTCCATTTGGGCATGATTGCTCAGAGAAATGTGGATTTGCACATAATGGATTTGTTTCTTTGATTGAATGCCATGATTTCCCATTCATTTGGCAAAACAGATTAAATGGTAAGGCACTAATTAGGTTAAAAAGTAGGACTAAAACTATAATACATTTAAGAATAAATTGTCAGGTTTCATATATATACCACTGGCAAGTAATCTTAGTATCATGTGTAGTATATCAAAAGGGTAACACACGAGACATAGATTTATACAAGTTCAAATAGAGGGTGCATATGTCCAATGTATGTTGTGCTTGTATTGCTTGTGTGTCGTATGCTAATATGCATGTAGGGATTTAAGGTGCCTATCGGGAAGCTCCCTACCCCTCCTTATATAGTTTAGGGTAGGGTTACAAATAGAGTCCTAATGGGTACATATTGATTTCCTAGCTGGTTGCAAAAGAATTCAGACCACATCAGTTTCCATGTATACCTATCTATTCCTTGTCTAACAAATAGATACCCCTGAGTTGGATTCGTCCACATCATATCGGCCTATTGGCTGATCCTACTGCGTCCTGGGGAGCCAGTTATAGCAATGGTGAGGGTGTCGGGGCCCATGAATTCATCACAATGGAAGAAGTCTAAAGTACCTTTGAGAACTAATGCTTAGATTTAACTAACATCTAGATTTGGTTATGGGAATATAAGGTATATTGTACTCCCTCCATTTCAAATTATAAGTGGCATTGACTTTTTTAGTACATCCACTTTGCTATGTATCTAGATATAATAATATGTCTAGATACATAGCAAAATAGATGAACCAAAAAAATCAAAGCGGCTTATAATTTGGAACGGAGGGAGTAGTATTTTTCATTTTTTGGCATTCCAAAACCATACATTTTGTAAGCTTCCATCAATGAACTATAATCTAACCCTTGGGGTTGAGCATTGTTATTAGCATCTAGAACTTCAACATTTTAGGTGGTGGAAAGGAAACTGTAAGTCCCCCAAATTATTTGGATCATTGGAGGGTTGTTCTATTGTACGTAATGCTTTTACCTGGTCCAGAATGAAGTCATGGATGATTTTTTTGTTTAAAGGATGATCACTTCTGTGAGTGGTTTGATTGGCTAGCTAGATATAGGCAAGCTTGTGGAATGGAACATCTTGATGTTTTGGTTAGATGGATTACTAGACCCTAAGCATACCCCAGAGAGTGTAAAAGGAGGCATGAAGTCAAGCTACACTAGAATGTAGGCATGTGCAACCTTGTTGTACGAACATGCCTTGGCTTGAGTATGTATTGCATGAGGAAGCCCAACTCACCTATATATAAACTACACCCTCTCCGCCACCCACTAGGGATATCATTTGTTCCCTTAGTCATGTCACCTCTCTTTTATCACCTCTATTTCTAACCTCCTCTAGCACACTAGATTAAGCGCATGCTCCGCCAGTGCTAGAAGATTTTGTCAAAGGGCTTTGTCCCCTAGTGCTTGAAGATTCTCTTTGCCATCTAGTAGGCTGAAAGAAAATTGGTTGCCTTCCATACTCCTTTGATCCCTAACTATAGTTCTCCTATTTGATTTATTCTATTTTTCTACTTGATCAAATTTTTTGGGCTATTATCTATCTCTATGATCTATTAATGGTGAGCATTTCATGTGCCTAGGGTTTCTTGCGGATCATGGCTACTACATTTGTTTTGGGTGATTTTGTATATGCTTTTGTCCCATTGCTTTTACATGATGATGCTAATGGACCAGGATCCTAAGGGTTCCCCATAGGGCTAACTCTTCGCCATGGGCTTGGGCTAGCATGGTCTGCTTGAAGACACAGAACAAGGTGGCGTGGTGTCTAAGCCATGAAGGACTGACCTAGTTGAATAACTAGGAAACTTAGTCTCTGTAATAGAACTAGAACACCTTTGTTGTAACCAACTAGGACTAGATTAGTGCACCTGCCCTCTAGACTATATAAAGAAAGGTAGGGGCACCACCTTGTACAACACATCATACAATACAATCCAACACAAAACATCATGCCGAACAGGACTTAAGGTATTACACTACCCTGGCGGTCTGAACTAGTATAAATTGCTATCTTTGTGTTTATCGTCGAGTTCTGCATATGCCAAAGCCCTTCAATCATCATTTTGGGTAGCCCCAGGATGTGTTGTTGGTCTCCAAACACTGATAGCAGGCACGCCAGGTAGGGGCTTTCGACGAATTGCACACGAGAGCTTGATGGACCTCAACATTACCGTGAACATTCTGGTGGGATCAACCCTTCTCTTCAATTCTCAGATCTTGGCGAACGATGACCATAGCAAGCCTCAAGATTCCCTCACAAAGATCTCGCCGGATCATATTGATTCAACAAAATCTCAGGAAACACCAGATAATCTCATCAAGGAAATTGGTGACTTTTTGAGTCTTGATCCAACTCA